>OAMR01000276.1:1393758-1404258 GCA_900205405.1 Echinochloa crus-galli | reverse complement strand
AGACGACGCGGCTGCGGCAGTTCGTTCATGTGATGGTTGCCGCGGACGACGTGGGGCCCGGATGTCAGCGAGATGGTTCCTCACGTGGCCCCACATGTCACTGGGCGAGCGAGCGCTCCACCAGTCCCACGTTTGCACCTGCGTTGCTACGGATACGATACATGGAATAAAGATAAATAGACCACGTGAAAATTCAATTATGATGACTGTCGGATGGCACCAAGGTTAGTACATTTATTTTCGTAAAGACATGGATGGTGAGCTAGGTAAATGCCCGTGGGTTGCTATGGATATGATACATAAAGCAAAGATAAATAGACCATATGAAAATTCAATTCTGATAGCTATAGGATTGCACCAAAGTCCATAAAAGTTAGTACTTTTATTTTCGTAAAAACATGGATGGTGAGCTACAAAACCATGATTGATTTTGTTGCATATGCTATGACTATTAATTTATAGATATATACCCGTACGTTGCTATGAGTTTCAGATTGCTAGTGTACACATGGAATATGATTTATGGTGTGTAACACCTGGAGATATTGCAATGAGCATTTTCGGTTCCATACATTCACGACAATTGAATAAATACATGCTTACACTTGAATAAAAACATGGATATACCAAAATAGGATACATTAATGCCCCAGCTAGCTCTCTCTAGTTTGAATAAATACGTGCTTGCACTTGAATAAATACATGGACATTGTGACTTAACTTTTGAATCACCAAGTTTGGAAATAGATTCAAAGTACTAAAACTTTAAAACATAGTTACTTGTGAGATCATAGCTACTTGTGAGATCAAATGATTAAGAAATTATGTCTACTCTGAGACTGAAAAGACTGAATTCATCTAAGTATATAGTAAAAGACCGAAGTGTCGAGGGATGAATGGAAGCCTTTAAAAATTCTTCACCGAGGAAGAGCATTGACCATATCCCAAATATCCCAAATACAGTCCGACATCTCTCATCTAATCGCCAAGGCTACACGCCTCAATTCGTGACGTGCTACCCTAGAAATAAGCAAAATAAATAAGATTGTTGGTAAAAGCATGCACTAAAATAACTCAATGGAACTATCACCAAATTATGGTCTAAAATTAATAGGTCATAGCTGCTGAACTTGCAAAGCTATCTCAATGCATAAGTCGAGACAAGATACAATAGCTCAAGCTTGGCTAGGAATAAAGGCAGATCATGCAACTACCTAGTTACCAGCCAACACGAGCATGAATTACACAAAAAGAATTACTGTAGCTAGATAGTGACAATTCCCATGAATTAAACCAAGTTGAGCTGATGTGCTGCAGAACAAATACGAATTCACTACCAGCAGTTGAACTGTTAAAAGGGAAACTGAGCTCAAGCTGTTGCACTCCAGCTATCGTTGACCACCTGAGAGAAGATCAGCTGCAAAACTGTCAAGTGGAACAGAGCAAACAAGGCAGGCACACAAGCCGAGCAAGATAACGAACAGAGACAAAAATAGCTCATAGCTCAAAGCTGGTGGTGCTGAACCAAATTGAGGTTTACAGATTGAGCATAGGGAAATGAATTAGACCACTTGAGCTGAACCAAAATGAGGTTTACAGATTGACCATAGTGATTTGTAATTCCCATGTAGAACCACAATTTACCTTCAGTTAAAAAAATGCAAGTTACCTCGACACAAAATCAGGGGAGATGGTGGTTGTCTCTGGTGTGGAAATGAGCAAACAAGGAGGACATATGACTTCAGCAACTGGAGCCAGATCAGCCTAAAAAACAATAGCTTGGTGCTTGAGAATACATGCAGAACGCAGTAGCAAGGAGTACCAGGTGACCGGGTTTCATTTTTTGGAAATGGGATTCTTTATTACTTTTCAGATAGATACATCGAGGTGATACACCCGTCTGAAAATACCATCCCGGCCTCTGTGAAAGCGACACACAGCCAAAACGAAAGAAAAGGAGTTTGCTAAACACCAAGCACTAAGAGCCGCCAATCCTAAGACTAGACCGCCACCCAAATGCCCGGGCAAAAATAGCCTTGGCCACCTGGACCAAGCATTGCGACGCCGCTGCAAGTCTTTCCCGCGATGAAGGCTGTTGTAGGATAGACCAAGTGCGGAGCCAATGCGATGTTGTGAAGATCACCTGCAAAAAATTGGAAGATTTGTTATTAAGACCACTGCATTTCTGCATCGCCAGACCGCCCAACATAAGGCCGCCGCGCCTACAAATACCAGGGGTTTAAAATTTTGTGGCACTAAATCGAGCCAACCGTTGAACATATTGGGCACACTAGATGGTTTAGGTAATCCCCAAGCCGCATAGACCGAAGCCCATACCATACGTGTGAATCTACAATAAGACACAGAATACTCCATCTAGCTAATCGGTATTTTTTCTTATGCTCATCACTTTGCCAAAAGAATCTAGACCGGTAGTAATCCAGCTTCTTACGAACCCCTTTTGGGATTTGGAAAAAGGACATCATATACATCGGTAGACTGCTAAGAACTGAATTGATTAAGGTTAGTCGGCCGCCATATGAAAGGTTTTTCCCTTTCCAGCTACTGAGTCGACTTTCAAAGCGTTCCTGAACCCTCAACCAGTCATTATTTGTCAATTTTCGAACATGAATTGGAATGCCAATGTATTTGACTGGGAAAGATCCTAGGTTACATCCAAACAGTTCTTTATATTGATCTTCAAAGTTCTTAGCCTCCCCAAAACAATAAATTTCACATTTGTGAAAATTTATTTTGAGGCCTGATAGCTGCTCGAATGCACAAAGAATGTTCTTCATGTTCTGGGCTTTTTCTAGGTTATGGTCTAAGAACAAAATTGTATCATCAGCATACTGCAGTATGGAAAGGCCACCATCAACCAAGTGGGGCACCACACCGTGTATCTGATTACTTGCTTTGGCTCTGTTGATTAGCAATGTGAGCATATCGGCGACCAGGTTAAATAGGATGGGTGATAGTGGGTCTCCTTGTCTAAGTCCTTTTTTAGTCTGAAAGAAAGGGCCTATTTCATCATTGACATTAATCGCAACACTTCCACCCGAAATAAAAGATTTAATCCACTCAATCCATTTGGCTGAGAAACCTTTTAACCGGAGCGTCTGTGTTAGAAAGTCCCACTTGACTTTGTCATAGGCCTTTTCAAAGTCAATTTTGAATATAATGCCGCTATGGTTTTTCTTGTGTAGTTCATGTACTGTCTCATGCAAAATTACAACCCTTCCAAAATATTTCTACCGCGCATGAAAGCTGTTTGAGTCGGACTAATGATATTATCTGCTACTGAGTTGATTCTGATTGTTGCCACTTTCGTAAATATTTTGAAACTAACATTCAGTAAGCATATAGGCCGATATTGCTGTATTTTGTTAGCCTCTTTGATTTTGGGTATCAATGAGATAACCCCAAAATTGAGACTGAATAACGGGAGTGCACCTGAGTGTAAGTCATGAAACATCGCCATCAAGTCCCCTTTGATTGTTTCCCAAAACTGTTGATAAAACTCAGCCGGAAAACCATCTGGTCCTGGTGCTTTATTATGTTCCATGCTAGAAATTGCCTCCCGAACCTCCTTTTCAGTAAAGGGGGCCGTGAGAAGCTCATTTTCTACTTGGCTTACTTGCGTAATATCCTCCCTTCTCTCATCCAGACTAAAATTACTTTCTTCCGGGGGGCCAAACAGGTCTTTGTAAATTTGGGTGATGTATTCTTTGAGTTGATGTTGTCCTTCTATTTTTCTCCCCTCATGATCTAGGGAAAATATTCGTTTCTTCCGATGTTTGCCATTTGCCACCATCTGGAAGTATTTTGTGTTATTATCCCCTAGAAGTACATCATTAACTTTTGCTCGTTGATAAAACCTCAGTTCCTCCTCTCTCAGGAGTTTTATGAGATCATCACGAGCATTTTCCAGCTGGTCTCTCTCTCCTTCTGTTAAATTCCTCTGTTCTGCTTGCGTGTCAAGTGTGGACACAATATGTTGAAAGTGTTCTTTTTGAAGTCTATACATCCCATGATGATGGCGAGCCCATCCCCGAAGATGTTTTCGTAGTGCTCCCATTTTTTTTGTTCCAGCGTTGGACAAAATTTTGTCCCTGGACCGGTTGATTCCAAATCTCCCTGACTTTTGTTTTGAAGTCCTCTTGAGTCAACCAGCTAAGTTCCATTTTGAACTGCTTAGGTTGACCAGTAAAGGCTGGGTCCCCTGTTTCTAAAATCAGCGGTACGTGATCTGAAACCCCACGTTCTAACGCTCGAACTGTTACAAGGGGATATTTTAACTCCCATTCCGTGCTCACTAAAACTCTGTCTAATTTTTCATAAGTTGGATCCGGGAAAGAATTAGCCCAGGTAAATTGTCTACCTGACAATTCAATCTCCCGAAGATCAAAACTATCAATAACATCGTTAAATAGGAATGGCCATCTGGGGTTGAAATTGGATTTGTTTTTTCCCTGCTATGCCTCATTATATTGAAAACCCCTCCTATCAAAACAGGCAAAGGATTCTGTTGGCAAGTCCGTACTAACTCCGATAGAAAAGCAGGCTTAAACTCCTCCTGAGCCGGGCCATACACTGCCATCAGAATCCATTTAAAGTTGTCTTGTCTATTTTGCAGATGAAATTTAACAAAAAATTTCCCTTCAGCGATAACAGAAATATCAAGAGCTAGGGAATTAATGCCTAAAAGAATGCCTCCCGATCGACCTCTAGGTGGCAAGCAGTGCCAAGCAAAGTCCGCACCCCCTGATAGCGATTAAGATTTGCTCGAGACATATCCTGCTTACCGGTCTCCATAATTGCAACAAAATCTAGACAATGATCTCTTATAGCTTCCGAAACATACCAATATTTAGCCAAGTCTGCCAGACCTCTGCTATTCCAGTATAGTCCTTTCATTGAGATCCCGTGTTATAATGTTTTTGCTGCCTATGTCTTCCCTTATTTTTCTTTGACGCTGATTTAGTCCTTCGACCAGATACCTGGAGGTCACATATTTTTGTGTCCAGGTCCAAGTCTTCTAGATCTACATCCGTCAAATCCTTGACTAAGTGCGATAGAAGATCATTATTATCATCTTGATCTTCTCCATCACTATAGTCAAATGGGTTGTCCTCTAGATTACATTTACCCGAATTCTGTAATTTAGACTGTACCACCATTTTGTCAGCATGAATTCGTTTAAGTGCACTATGTGACATATTAATAGCATCGGAATTGCGTCCTAAAGAGACTCCAATAGCATTTAAGTTAGTAATACAAGTGTCCTTCGATATCTTACCGCCACTGGAGTGAGCCGGAGATGCCAAGATCTGCGACGCTGGGACGCCGTCTAGGTTCCTAGCCGCTGCCCTTTTCATGGTTCTCTCCAACACCAACCCATCTGCAATTGATAAACCGTCAGACAAAGTGTTGTTAGCTCTGGCACTACGTCGTTTGCCGTCAACAATAAGTGAGCCACAAGCAGAATTATCAAGTCCCAAACCTGTGTCGGGTGATCTCGATGGTGATTTACCGCCAGGATTTGGCTGGTCCCTTTACATCAAGCCAACTGGAAAAACATGGGGTGTGATGACATATTGTGATGAACAGGACTTAATAATTCGATTACTGCTACATCGTTGGATGCCTCACCTATATTAGTCATGGTCGGAGAAGCCGGTGATGTCGCGACCAGCCCTTTTCCTGCCTTTTCTCCTGCTGTCTCGCTGGCTGTGGTCTGGACCGTCCTGTCCTCGGTGCTGGCTGCAGCCTGACCGGCCGTGGCCGGGCTGGCCGCATCGCTGGCTGCAACCTGACCGGCTGTGGCCGGGCTGGCCGCGTCGCTGGCTGCAGCCTGGTCGGCCGTGACCGGGCTGACCGCGTCGCTGGCTGCAGCCTGACCGACCGTGTCCGGGCTGGCCTCGGCGCTGGCTGCAGCCTGACCGGCCATGGCCGGGCTGGCCGCGTCGCTGGTTGCAGCCTGACTGGTCGTAGCCGGACTGGCTGCGTCGCTGGCTGTGGCCTGGCTGGTGGCCGGCCTGGCAGTGGCGCTAGCTGCAGCCTGGCCGCCAGTGGCCTGACTGGCAGCGGCCAGACTAGCCACCTCGCCGGGCAGCCCAGCTGCGTCCACCTCTTCGCTAGGAGCCAGAACAACGCCCTCCTTCATCCCCGCACATGTCGCTGGTTTACCTGAAATTCCAATTTCACAACGTGAGACCCTGCTATATAAATTGGAACGACATGGTGGTGACAAACGATCGAAAAACTTACTGTTGCTGCTGCTACCAGTGCGAAACCCACCCTTTGGTGGAGTCACTGCTATTTGGGGCAATACATCTCCCTTTTTCATCATAACCAACGGTTTCCACACTGGATTAGGTCGGTGATGCCCCAATGGCGTGAGGGCCACCTGCATTGGTTTCGGCCCATTATCTGCCTGCTGCCCTTGGTCAGTATTAGATTCCTTCACCTCAACATTACCTCTCAATTTCTTTGCAGCATTGGGTTGTTTATCATATTCACCATTACCTTTGTCCGATCCAGGACCGTCCTGATCCATGTAATCGGGAGTATCTGGTGGAGGGACAGCAGGCACAAATTCCTTGTCTTCCAGGGTATAAGTGATATTATAACCAATATTACCAAACACCAAATCAGTGGTAATAGGTAGTAGACTCCTCTTCACCATCGCCACCTTCACCCGGATGATACCCAATTTTCTATATGTCAACATGTCGACATCTCTGGTACTTCCAATTTCTTGTCCCAAGGCCCAGAAAACCAGAAAATGTCTATACTTATGTGGGACATTGGTAACATGTACCCAGACTTCGTCGAGCTCATAAGCTGGGACAATATCCTGATCGATCTGCCATTTAGTTACTGTGATGGTCACACCATAATTTTTCAGCTGATACCCAATGTCCACCATACTGCGCAAAGTCTCCACGTTAGGAAAAGCAACTAGAAAGGACTTTTCACCATGCGGCAAGGCCACCCAGCTCCACTCCACTCTAGTGATTCTGGCGATCTCTGTTTGTAAAGCTTCTGCGGTAATCGGCGGCCCATCCACTGTCACAAGTCCAGTAGGTGACGGATCCGGTGTCTCCAATTTATAATCCACATCATGTATTTGCACAAAAGCCAGCTCCTTTTTACCAGACCCATGTAACGAAGTGATGTTCCTGGGCCATTTCAGAATGGGACATTTGGCAGATAAGTGGGAGTTCTTCTTGTTGCAGATGATACAATCAAGATCCGCCCGGCGCCGCGTAGACCGAAGCCCATACCATACGTGTGAATCTACATTCGATAAAAAGATGATGGATTGTCTCAACTTCATGACAAAAAACACACTGTTTGCACCCATTCCAATTTCGTTTAATCAAGTTGTCCTTAGTGAGAATGACTCCTCTCTTTAGAAACCATAGAAAAATTTTAACCTTTAGTGGAAGCTTGGATTTCCATATCTTTCTATTTGTGTTCGGTACGTTTTGGTATATCAAAGCCAGATAATGTGTTTTCACTGAGAAAACACCTGTCGGGTCCAAACTCCATTTAAATTGGAAGTACTTGGTGTTATTATCTCCCAACAGGACATCATTCACTTTGGCTCGTTGATAAAACCTCAATTCCTCCTCTCTTAGGAGTTTTGCGAGATCATCCCGAGCGTTTTCCAGTTGTTCTCTCTCTACCTCTGTTAGGATTCGTTGTTCGGCTTGTATATCAAGTGTTGTCACAATGCGTTGGAACTGATCTTTTTGGGTTTTGTACAACCCATGGCGATGTCGAGCCCATCCCCGGATATGCGTTCTTAATGCTCCCATTTTCCTATTCCAACGTTGGACTGAGTTTTGCCCTTGTACCGGACGATTCCAAATCTCTCTGACCTTCTCTTTAAATTCCTCTTGAGTCAGCCAACTAAGTTCCATCTTGAACTGTTTAGGCTGACCAGAAAAGGCTGGGTCACCCGTTTCTAGTAGCAAAGGAGTATGATCTGAAATCCCTCGATCTAACGCCCGAACAGTTACCAAGGGGTATTTGAATTCCCATTCCGTGCTCATCAAGACTCTATCTAGTTTTTCATATGTCGGATCCGGAAGAGAGTTAGCCCAGGTGAATTGTCTCCCTGACAACTCAATCTCCCTAAAATCAAAGCTATCTATGACTGCATTGAACAGGAAAGGCCAGCGGGGATTAAAGTTATTTTTATTCTTGTCCCTACTATGCCTCATGATATTGAAATCTCCTCCTATCAAAACAGGTAGAGGGTTTTGTTGGCAAGTGCGTACTAATTCCGCCAGAAAAGCAGACTTAAAGTCCTCTTGGGCCGGGCCATACACCGCCATCAATATCCACTTGAAATCATCTTGTCTGTTTCGTAGATAGAATTTCACAAAGAATTCCCCTTCAATGATAACAGACAGATCAAGAACCGCTGAATTAATACCTAGAAGAATCCCTCCAGATCGACCTCTAGGAGGCAAGCAGTGCCAAACATAGTCTGCGCCTCCAGAAAGACGATTAAGATTTGTTCTAGACATATCTTGTTTACCAGTCTCCATAATTGCAACAAAATCCAGACCCTGTTCTTTTATTGTGTCAGATATATATCGGTATTTAGCCAAGTCTGAAAGACCTCTGCTATTCCAATAGAATCCCTTCATTGAGAAACTTTAGGATGATTTTGTTGCTTACGTCGCCCTTTATTTTTTTTAGATGCAGATTTGGTTTTCCGACCAGATACCTGGAGTTCACATATTTTTGTGTCCAGGTCCAAGTCTTCTAGATCTACATCCGTCAAATCCTTGACTAAGTGCGATAGAAGATCATTATTATCATCTTGATCTTCTCCATCACTATAGTCAAATGGGTTGTCCTCTAGATTACATTTACCCGAATTCTGTAATTTAGACTGTACCACCATTTTGTCAGCATGAATTCGTTTAAGTGCACTATGTGACATATTAATAGCATCGGAATTGCGTCCTAAAGAGACTCCAATAGCATTTAAGTTAGTAATACAAGTGTCCTTCGATATCTTACCGCCACTGGAGTGAGCCGGAGATGCCAAGATCTGCGACGCTGGGACGCCGTCTAGGTTCCTAGCCGCTGCCCTTTTCATGGTTCTCTCCAACACCAACCCATCTGCAATTGATAAACCGTCAGACAAAGTGTTGTTAGCTCTGGCACTACGTCGTTTGCCGTCAACAATAAGTGAGCCACAAGCAGAATTATCAAGTCCCAAACCTGTGTCGGGTGATCTCGATGGTGATTTACCGCCAGGATTTGGCTGGTCCCTTTACATCAAGCCAACTGGAAAAACATGGGGTGTGATGACATATTGTGATGAACAGGACTTAATAATTCGATTACTGCTACATCGTTGGATGCCTCACCTATATTAGTCATGGTCGGAGAAGCCGGTGATGTCGCGACCAGCCCTTTTCCTGCCTTTTCTCCTGCTGTCTCGCTGGCTGTGGTCTGGACCGTCCTGTCCTCGGTGCTGGCTGCAGCCTGACCGGCCGTGGCCGGGCTGGCCGCATCGCTGGCTGCAACCTGACCGGCTGTGGCCGGGCTGGCCGCGAGTTGTTGATCACGGAGAGGCCTGGTTCCTAACCATTTATCTTCCCAAAACCTTATCTGGGACCCATCCTTTATAGTGAAAGTTCCGAATCTTAAGAAATCATTTTTGACCTTCATCAGCCCCGCCCAAAAGTGGGAGTCACCACTTTTCCATTGGACCTGAACCAGTGGTTTGGTCCCTAGATATTTATTGCGGAGAATCTGTTGCCAAGTGCCATCCGATGTAAGCAACCGATACAACCACTTGCTGAGTAAGGCCATGTTCTTGAGTTCTAGATTATGTATTCCTAGTCCTCCTTGATCTTTTGGAAGACACAGAATACTCCATCTAGCTAATCGGTATTTTTTCTTATGCTCATCACTTTGCCAAAAGAATCTAGACCGATAGTAATCCAGCTTCTTACGAACCCCTTTTGGAATTTGGAAGAAGGACATCATATACATCGGTAGACTGCTAAGAACTGAATTTATTAAGGTTAGTCGGCCGCCATATGAAAGGTTTTTCCCTTTCCAGCTACTGAGTCGACTTTCAAAGCGTTCCTGGACCCTCAACCAGTCATTATTTGTCAATCTCCGAAAATGAATTGGAATGCCAAGGTATTTGACTGGGAAAGACCCTGGGTTGCAACCAAACAGTTCTTTATATTGGTCTTCAAAGTTCTTAGCCTCACCAAAACAATAAATTTCACTCTTGTGAGAATTTATTTTAAGTCCTGATAACTGCTCAAACGCACAAAGAATATTTTTCATGTTCTGAGCATGTTCCAAGTTGTGATCTAAGAACAAAATTGTATCATCAGCATACTGTAGTATGGAAAGTCCGCCATCAATCAAGTGGGGTACCACACCTTGTATCTGATTATTCGTTTTAGCCCTGCTAATTAGGAGTGTGAGCATGTCTGCGACTATGTTAAA
>OAMR01000276.1:1368433-1392755 GCA_900205405.1 Echinochloa crus-galli | reverse complement strand
GATCCCGAAGGTGTTGAAGTTATCATCACCAGGCTAAGGCTGTTTGTGTAGGGCTGATAATGTTTTCTGCTACTGAATTAATTCTGAGTGTTGCCACTTTCGTAAAAATTTTGAAACTGACATTCAGTAAGCAGATGGGTCTATATTGCTGTATTTTATTAGCCTCTTTAACTTTAGGTATCAAAGTAATGACTCCAAAATTGAGACTGAACAGCGGTAAATCTCCGGTGTGTAACTCATGAAACATAGTCATCAGGTCACCCTTAATAGTCTCCCAAAAGTGCTGATAAAACTCAGCCGGGAAACCATCCGGCCCTGGTGCTTTGTTATGTTCCATGGTAAATATGGCTTCTCGAACCTCTTTTTCAGTAAAAGGGGCCGTGAGAAAATCGTTTTCAGCCTGACTTACTTGCGTAATATCATTTGTTCGCTCGTCCAGGCTAAAGTGACTCTCCTCCGGAGGACCGAATAGACCCTTGTAAAATTGGGTAATGTATTCTTTGAGGTGTTGTTGTCCTTCTATTCTATTGCCTTCATGATCCAGGGAGAATATTTTTTTTTTCCTATGTTTACCATTTGCCACCATCTGGAAGTACTTGGTGTTATTATCTCCCAACAGGACATCATTCACTTTGGCTCGTTGATAAAACCTCAATTCCTCCTCTCTTAGGAGTTTTGCGAGATCATCCCGAGCGTTTTCCAGTTGTTCTCTCTCTACCTCTGTTAGGATTCGTTGTTCGGCTTGTATATCAAGTGTTGTCACAATGCGTTGGAACTGATCTTTTTGGGTTTTGTACAACCCATGGCGATGTCGAGCCCATCCCCGGATATGCGTTCTTAATGCTCCCATTTTCCTATTCCAACGTTGGACTGAGTTTTGCCCTTGTACCGGACGATTCCAAATCTCTCTGACCTTCTCTTTAAATTCCTCTTGAGTCAGCCAACTAAGTTCCATCTTGAACTGTTTAGGCTGACCAGAAAAGGCTGGGTCACCCGTTTCTAGTAGCAAAGGAGTATGATCTGAAATCCCTCGATCTAACGCCCGAACAGTTACCAAGGGGTATTTGAATTCCCATTCCGTGCTCATCAAGACTCTATCTAGTTTTTCATATGTCGGATCCGGAAGAGAGTTAGCCCAGGTGAATTGTCTCCCTGACAACTCAATCTCCCTAAAATCAAAGCTATCTATGACTGCATTGAACAGGAAAGGCCAGCGGGGATTAAAGTTATTTTTATTCTTGTCCCTACTATGCCTCATGATATTGAAATCTCCTCCTATCAAAACAGGTAGAGGGTTTTGTTGGCAAGTGCGTACTAATTCCGCCAGAAAAGCAGACTTAAAGTCCTCTTGGGCCGGGCCATACACCGCCATCAATATCCACTTGAAATCATCTTGTCTGTTTCGTAGATAGAATTTCACAAAGAATTCCCCTTCAATGATAACAGACAGATCAAGAACCGCTGAATTAATACCTAGAAGAATCCCTCCAGATCGACCTCTAGGAGGCAAGCAGTGCCAAACATAGTCTGCGCCTCCAGAAAGACGATTAAGATTTGTTCTAGACATATCTTGTTTACCAGTCTCCATAATTGCAACAAAATCCAGACCCTGTTCTTTTATTGTGTCAGATATATATCGGTATTTAGCCAAGTCTGAAAGACCTCTGCTATTCCAATAGAATCCCTTCATTGAGAAACTTTAGGATGATTTTGTTGCTTACGTCGCCCTTTATTTTTTTTAGATGCAGATTTGGTTTTCCGACCAGATACCTGGAGTTCACATATTTTTGTGTCCAGGTCCAAGTCTTCTAGATCTACATCCGTCAAATCCTTGACTAAGTGCGATAGAAGATCATTATTATCATCTTGATCTTCTCCATCACTATAGTCAAATGGGTTGTCCTCTAGATTACATTTACCCGAATTCTGTAATTTAGACTGTACCACCATTTTGTCAGCATGAATTCGTTTAAGTGCACTATGTGACATATTAATAGCATCGGAATTGCGTCCTAAAGAGACTCCAATAGCATTTAAGTTAGTAATACAAGTGTCCTTCGATATCTTACCGCCACTGGAGTGAGCCGGAGATGCCAAGATCTGCGACGCTGGGACGCCGTCTAGGTTCCTAGCCGCTGCCCTTTTCATGGTTCTCTCCAACACCAACCCATCTGCAATTGATAAACCGTCAGACAAAGTGTTGTTAGCTCTGGCACTACGTCGTTTGCCGTCAACAATAAGTGAGCCACAAGCAGAATTATCAAGTCCCAAACCTGTGTCGGGTGATCTCGATGGTGATTTACCGCCAGGATTTGGCTGGTCCCTTTACATCAAGCCAACTGGAAAAACATGGGGTGTGATGACATATTGTGATGAACAGGACTTAATAATTCGATTACTGCTACATCGTTGGATGCCTCACCTATACCAGTCATGGTCGGAGAAGCCGGTGATGTCGCGACCAGCCCTTTTCCTGCCTTTTCTCCTGCTGTCTCGCTGGCTGTGGTCTGGACCGTCCTGTCCTCGGTGCTGGCTGCAGCCTGACCGGCCGTGGCCGGGCTGGCCGCATCGCTGGCTGCAACCTGACCGGCTGTGGCCGGGCTGGCCGCGTCGCTGGCTGCAGCCTGGTCGGCCGTGACCGGGCTGACCGCGTCGCTGGCTGCAGCCTGACCGACCGTGTCCGGGCTGGCCTCGGCGCTGGCTGCAGCCTGACCGGCCATGGCCGGGCTGGCCGCGTCGCTGGTTGCAGCCTGACTGGTCGTAGCCGGACTGGCTGCGTCGCTGGCTGTGGCCTGGCTGGTGGCCGGCCTGGCAGTGGCGCTAGCTGCAGCCTGGCCGCCAGTGGCCTGACTGGCAGCGGCCAGACTAGCCACCTCGCCGGGCAGCCCAGCTGCGTCCACCTCTTCGCTAGGAGCCAGAACAACGCCCTCCTTCATCCCCGCACATGTCGCTGGTTTACCTGAAATTCCAATTTCACAACGTGAGACCCTGCTATATAAATTGGAACGACATGGTGGTGACAAACGATCGAAAAACTTACTGTTGCTGCTGCTACCAGTGCGAAACCCACCCTTTGGTGGAGTCACTGCTATTTGGGGCAATACATCTCCCTTTTTCATCATAACCAACGGTTTCCACACTGGATTAGGTCGGTGATGCCCCAATGGCGTGAGGGCCACCTGCATTGGTTTCGGCCCATTATCTGCCTGCTGCCCTTGGTCAGTATTAGATTCCTTCACCTCAACATTACCTCTCAATTTCTTTGCAGCATTGGGTTGTTTATCATATTCACCATTACCTTTGTCCGATCCAGGACCGTCCTGATCCATGTAATCGGGAGTATCTGGTGGAGGGACAGCAGGCACAAATTCCTTGTCTTCCAGGGTATAAGTGATATTATAACCAATATTACCAAACACCAAATCAGTGGTAATAGGTAGTAGACTCCTCTTCACCATCGCCACCTTCACCCGGATGATACCCAATTTTCTATATGTCAACATGTCGACATCTCTGGTACTTCCAATTTCTTGTCCCAAGGCCCAGAAAACCAGAAAATGTCTATACTTATGTGGGACATTGGTAACATGTACCCAGACTTCGTCGAGCTCATAAGCTGGGACAATATCCTGATCGATCTGCCATTTAGTTACTGTGATGGTCACACCATAATTTTTCAGCTGATACCCAATGTCCACCATACTGCGCAAAGTCTCCACGTTAGGAAAAGCAACTAGAAAGGACTTTTCACCATGCGGCAAGGCCACCCAGCTCCACTCCACTCTAGTGATTCTGGCGATCTCTGTTTGTAAAGCTTCTGCGGTAATCGGCGGCCCATCCACTGTCACAAGTCCAGTAGGTGACGGATCCGGTGTCTCCAATTTATAATCCACATCATGTATTTGCACAAAAGCCAGCTCCTTTTTACCAGACCCATGTAACGAAGTGATGTTCCTGGGCCATTTCAGAATGGGACATTTGGCAGATAAGTGGGAGTTCTTCTTGTTGCAGATGATACAATCAAGATCCGCCCGGCATTCATCGTTGACATGACCATTGCACTTGCAGCGAAAACAGAAGGCTCGTTTCTTCTTCAGAGTCTGTTCCGTACCTTGCTGCTGACCATGTTGAGTTCTTGCCTCCCCTTGAGCACTTGACTCGGCATGCGGCGCAGGATCAGTTTTTTGCAGCGGTTGCCACACTCGCCGATCCCCCCGACCAGCAGCCGCATTGGGTACTCCGGCACCTCTGCCACCACCGTGATCACCGCCCTCTTCTGTCTGGCCGCGACCAACGCCGCTCCTGTGTCCCTCTCCGTGACCAGCCGGACCATGGCCACTGCCATCACCACGGCCACCGTGGCCCTCTCCACGACCAGCCGGCCCGCGGCCTGTGCCATCGCCACGGCCACCATGGCCATCTCCACGGCCGTCCAGCCCATGGTTGGCGCCGTCGCCGCGATCGCCGTAGCCGTCACCGCGGCCGGCCGGCCCCCGGCCAGGACCATTGCCACGTCCAGGGCCCCGGCCAGCCGTTCCTCGATCGCGCCCAGGATTGGCACTGCGCCCCGGCCACCGGCCAAAACCCTTCCCCCGATCTCCAGCAGACCGGCGACCGTAGGGGGGAGCCCTTGGGTAGTTTTGAGGCATGGGTGCAGCTCTAACGACCGCAGCAAACGATCGCCGTAGCTCGTATGCGTCCTCGACGCCCGCCTCCAAAACCCTAGGCGTCGGCCCTGGGAGAGTGTTTTGCGCTTGGTTCCGGTTAGGGGGTCGACTAGAGAAGACCGCCCACGAAGGCTCGCGACCGCAGTCACGGGCCCGCAAATTCAGTCCCCTAGTCGCTGATGTTGACGTATGGGCCTCCAAATTGACTCGCATCCGATCCGGGAGAAAAGCTTGTAATGTTATCTGGGTTGGTTTTTTCCTTGGTAGGGGACCCTTCCAAGGACGCACCTTGAATCCTTTTGGCTTTGGTGCAGAAATCTTGGTAGGAAGAAAATCGGTATGAGCTTGACCAACATACGGTGATTCGTCATCAGCCGTCTGATCATATTCCCACCACCTCGTTCCTTTCGGGAATCCTACTTGGTTCCAAAACCCTTCAATTAACCTTTCCTCACTTTCCCGGTCGGAGCTAAGTTTTGAGTCATTCCTCAAGGTAGTAATATATTCATTTGCTTCCTCTGGGGTGAATCCCGCCATGATGCAATCATGGTAGACCTCCTCAGAAGAATATGCACATTCTGTTCTTGCCCTATCCGATAAGCTATCCAAGGCACCTGAATCATTTGGTCCGTTGGCAACATTTCGGTTTATAGAAGAAAAATCCTTCATGACATTTTCATGAGAGGCTATCTCCTGACTCAATGCACAATGTTCATTTGAAGTACCAATTTCCTACTCCAAATCAATATCAAGAAGTAATGAACGTACCTGCAATGGAGCCATAGTGAGGCGACGATGTCAGCCCTTACCTGCACATTCTCTGTCCAGAGAAGTTGCATCCAAGCAGGGGATGCCGTTGTCGGATTGTCTACAGGAGTCCACCGATTTTAGCACCGGGCCACTTGAACATGGCGAGTTGGCCGCCGATGCAGCTCCCGCAATTGAATCCTGATCATCTGCATGGCTCCAGAATTTGGCCGAGCCGCGTTTGTCAGCCAGGGGATCCGAGGAACCCCGGCGTCGCCGTATCCACGACACCACCGGCGTCCACCCTTCATCCATCAGCAATCCATGGCCGCCGTCGAGGTGCAGCGATGAGAGCTCTGCAGCACCGCAGCAACGGCCAGGCCGGCGACCTTTGCCAACGTCGGAGCCCCTCGCCGACAAGGAGATCACCGGCCCCCGACGCGATCGCCTGGAATCGCCAGACGATCGCCACTCCATAAATTCCGCGATTCAAAATTCGAAAGTTCAGCCCAACCTTAATCTATATGCTCAAAAAAATAAATGACAACTGAAAAAAGACAAACATCAGTCAAATAACAATTAGGTAATATTTATCAAATACTCACTGCAACGAATAATTAACAATTAAGTAAGAGAAACAAACCCTGTTTTGTTTAATTAGTGTGGTTACTGCCTTGCTGGAACACAACTATCCTTCCTTATATCTTTCTTCTTCTACTCCTTTAGTCTTTACAATATTCTGCAGTAAGAAAATGGAAGCAGAGAGCTAAATTTTTTTAGATAATGGATAAATGTATTACCCGGCCTTGGCCAAAGTGGCTACAGCCAATGTTCACAAGGAAGCAGCGCTTCCGTCTGCAACGTTCATAACAAACTCGAAACCTCACCAAATAGTTTGACAGGAGAACTAATACATAATCCTATTACTAATCCTCCATCCATGGTGGGCGAAAATGCTCATGGCCAGGACCTCTAACGCCTGGGCAGCTCCCTTTATTGTCTCCCTGTCCTGCTCAGGTCGATGTAGTTGTGCCCAAAATCGAAGCCAGTAAGTTCCTCTGAACAGTACCTGTAAATAAGATTTTTGTGGTGACTTGTCAAAAACAATATCGTTCCTACTCAACCATATGGACCAACAAAGAGCTGCAGCCCCACATAGCATTTGTTGCTTAAGCTTTTTATTCAAACCAAATAGCCAATCAGAGAATAAATGATTAATACTAAGTGGTAATGGAAAATTAAAAGCGATCTGCACAGCCCTCCATAGAAATTTGGCCATATGACAATCAAAAAATAGATGTTGAATTGTTTCCTCTCTGGAACAGAAAGCACACATCTTACTACCGTTCCAATTCCTCCTGGCTAAATTATCCTTTGTTACTCCAACACCCCTTTTGGTACCTCAAAAAAAGAAACCATAAAAACTGCAAGACTTGAAAGAACAGAATTGATTAAAACTAGTCTTCCTCCTACAGACATATCTTTTCCTTTCCAACTTGACAACTTCCGCTCAAACTTTTCCTCAATTATCTTCCAATCCGAATTACTCAGCTTCCTATAGTGCATTGGAATACCCAGGTACCTAAACGGGTAAGAACCGCAACGGCACCCAAATAATTCTGCATACTGCTGCTCGGATTCCTTAGCTTGGCCAAAGCAAAATACCTCACTTTTGTGAAAGTTAATTTTAAGACCCGACAATTGCTCAAAAGCACACAATAACAACTTCATGTTAGTAGCTTTTGCAAAGTCATGATCCATAAACAGAATAGTGTCGTCCGCATATTGTAAGATAGATAACCCTCCATCTACTAGGTGTGGTACGACCCCTGATATTTGGCCTTCTGCTTTGGCCCTGTTAATGATGATTGCCAACATATCGACAACAACATTAAATAAAATTGGTGATAGCGGATCCCCTTGTCTAAGACCTTTCCACGTTTAGAAATTTTGTCCTACCGTATCATTCAATTTAATACCGACATGACCCCTTTGTGTGACATTCTCAATCCATTGTCTCCACTTCTGTGCAAAACCCTTCATCCTCAAAGTCTGTTGGACAAAGGACCACTTGACCTTATCATATGCCTTTTCAAAGTCAATTTTAAATATTACCCCACTTTGATGTTTCCTATGCATTTCATGAATCGTTTCATGAAGGACCACCACGCCTTCCATGATATTCCGACCAGGTAAAAAGGCAGTTTGTGTAGGACTTATTACTTTCTGTGCTACGACGGATATTCTATTCGTTGCCACTTTTGTGAATATTTTAAAACTCACATTAAGCAAACAAATGGGTCTGTATTGTTGTATTTTAATAGCTTCCTTGCATTTAGGTAACAGGATTATTGTACCAAAATTTAAGCTATACAGTGGCAAATCCCCTTTATGGAACTCATGAAACAGGCTCATCAAGTCATTCTTAATGAAATCCCACGATGCCTGATAAAATTCAATTGGGAAACCATCAGGCCCAGGGGCTTTGTTGTGTTCCATTTGAAAAACTGCCTTTCTCACTTCCTGTTCCGAGAACTCTGCCACAAGAATCTCATTTTCAACTGACGAAACCTGCGGAATATCCTCTGCCCGAGACTCCTCAAGCTGAAAATTATTACCAACAGAGGGGCCAAATAAATCTTTATAATAAGTGGTAATGTACTCCTTGAGTTCATCGTCCCCACTTATCATTCTTTCCCCATCCTGAAGCTGGTATATTCTTGTTTTACGGTGTTTTCCGTTTGCAATCAACTGGAAATACTTAGTGTTAGAGTCACCTTCCAACAACTCTTTCACCTTCGCCCTTTGATACCATTTAATTTCTTCCTCGCGTAGCAACTCAGCTAGCCGGTTTTGAAGGCATTGTTTCAAATCAATCTCCTGAGCAGACAGGAGACAAGATTCGGCCTTCTTATCTAGGCTATCCAGTTTATCTAGGATCCGTTTTTTCTCTTTCTTGTACATTCCACTCGTATTTTTCGCCCATCCTCTTAAATGTTGACGCACTCTCCGGATTTTCGATTGCCATCGTTCCATTGGTGTATCACCATTTGTTTCATTAGTCCATACCTCTCGTACCATGTCAAGGAAGCCATCCCGGAGCAGCCAACCTAGCTCAAACTTGAAAGCCGGTTGATTGCTTACCGATGTGGATTCCCCCGTATTAACAAGTAGAGGTGTATGATCCGATATATGACACGTTTAATGGGACTCTAGAAAAAACCGAGGCTAATGTGTCATTTTTCCTTCTAGCGATATGATATAAGGATGGATATTGTTGCTTCAGGGAAATATTACCTAACCACCTATCCTCCCAGAACCGAATTTGTTTACCATCATTAACTTGGAAGGAGCCCAGGTCAGTAAAGGAGTTTTTTACTTTCATCAGACCAGACCAGAAGTGTGAATCACCTGGCTTTTTAACCACTTGAGTAATGGTCTGAGAACATAAATATTTATTCCTTAATAATTGCTGCCATATACCATCCCCATTAATCAAATTAAACAACCACTTGCTCAACAAGCATTCATTCTGAATTTCCAAATTCTTAATTCCTAACCCACCCAATTCCTTTGGTAGACATAATACCGACCATCTAGCTAATCTATACTTTTTCTTATGATTGTCAGATTGCCAAAAGAATCTTGATCTATAATAATCTAATCACTCCAACACCCCTTTTGGTACCTCAAAAAAAAGACAACATAAAAACTGCAAGACTTGAAAGAACAGAATTGATTAAAACTAGTCTTCCTCCTACAGTGACAAAAGGGAGGGGGAGACCCATTTTGTCGACGTCCTCCCTGTTTCTGATACAGCGATGAAACTAAGACCTTGCTCTTTAGACAACTCAGCTAAAAACCTATGTTTCTTCGTGTCCCCGAACCCATTGCTATTCCAAAAAACTCCTTTCATTTTGATTTCTTCTTTGTTTTTTTATTTTTATTGGGAGATTTCTTCTTAGTGCTAGAAGATGGTGATTTTTTGTGAGATAACACCGTGGTATGATCCAATAGATCACCACTAGCATCCATCACCTCATCCATAATCTCCCCACATAAATGGCCCAAAATAAACGAATCAATCTCTTGTTCCTCTACCAAATCTTTTTCCTCCTTATCAAAAATTTCCGTCACCCTATCAGTGCAAAACCTATCCTCTACCCTTTTCTCCTCAACCGCTTTTAAAAAAGAAACTGATGCACTAACATTAGCAACATCAGAGCCTAGAGAAATACCAATATCGCTAAAATTACCAACTATCAAATCATCAGAGAACTGTAAGAATGATTGAGTGTTAAGATTACCTTTAGTTGGCATCTCCGTACTGGCCTTTCTCTTCATAGCCATCAACATGGAGTCCTCTTCGCAAGACTCCGCCCGGCGTTTACTACGCCGAAGGCTGAGGTCCTGAGCCTCATGTATGGCCGCTAGCTCCTGCCGCTTCTCCCCCTGGTCATCCACCCCATCCTCCACCAGAACATCTCGCTGCTGTATCACATGCTGATCGGCCACCAGGGCGTCAACGAGAGGTGTGTCACCACCCTGAACAGCACCATCTACCGCCACCACATCACCCAAAACAGCACCACCACGTTTCTGCCCACTATGGCTCGATCCAGCCCCTGGAGCGTCCCCAGGATGTGCAGCCTGCTTTCTTTTTCCCAAGTGATCCACATTTCCATCAAGTTTATTATTTGCCTGCCTCTTTTCATCTTGATCAGCAGCACCATTGTCCTCTCTATCATCCCTGGGACCATGGCTGTTATCCATCTCCATTGGCACTCGACCCATCCCCAAGCTCTTCCTCCGCTCTCTGCATCTCTGCTAACGAAAATCCGGCATCCTTCGCCAGCCTCACAAATTCCGGCGTGTCAATGGTTGAGGTTGACGCCGGTGACCCACACTGCACCTCTTCCTCCTCATCGGACGTCTCATCCCCCAGTGCCCAGAAACGGGAGCCCCTGGGTTCTTCGACGCCGTGCTTCTTCTTCACCGGCATGGACGCCGCCACGATCACTTCAGTCCCACGATGGATGCGCTCCCGCGCCAGGACGCCGTCCTCCTCCGCTGACGAAGGCCTTTCCGATGGAGAAGCCTCCCCAGGAAAGTCCGGCACCGGTCCAGGCGCCGGCGCCAGCGTGAGCCGGCGGACACGGAGCCGCCTCATCCGAATAGATCCACCTCACGGACTACCAGAGAGCTAAATAGTATAGAACAACTCGACTGTTTGAACCTACTTGATCTGTAATTGCGTATCGAAGTGCAAGAGGCCAGGCTGCAAATATTGAATGTCTGAGAGCTAAGAATCATACTCTTGTTAAACTTTCTTTCATTTTGTTTTCTTCTTTTTTCGCCTCACTGGACGTCTGTAAATTACATAGTAATAATTTCTTGTTCGAGTACTAATCCAAACTGGCAGTGAATGGGTTTACTTGAATAAAATGGAACCAAAAGATGTGAAAAACCTTTTCCTGACCTTCGGTGGGAGAGGAACTTGATATTGTTATGGATGTAGTCCTCCCTAATTGCCTTATGGACTGAGGCGGCACCCAACACTTGGAAGACTGAGCTGACGAGATTGTGGCCACCAGCTCTGATTTGAAATTATCAAGCAATATTATTAGATGTATACCATTTTTATTGTAGAAGACTGGCTAAACAATCAGTTTACTAAAAATACAATTAAAACAACTAAAAAGGAAGAATAAGCAAACCCCATGCGAATAAGACAGACTCATGAACCTGTGAGATGAACATGGAATTCCAATTAATTCATCGCCATAAGCATTCCTGTTAGCGCACCTAGGGTGACCTGCACCACCATCATGTATTCCATGAACTCCAAAATATCAGCCGGCCGATAACCGAAATATTGTTGGAGGTAGCCATGGGCATTGAAATGAAAAGTTTTGAACCTCAAAGGTTTAACCAATGAACAAATATTTAACTACGGAACCACTACCCTGCTCACCCAGGACCCAGCCCTTAAAAACCAAAGCAAATACCAAAAAAAGTGTTCGTTGATGAATGAACTGAACCATTTTATAGAGTAAAATATTAATTTGATTCAAAGTGAATTCGTACAAAAAAATAGGAGGTGCCTATCTGTTCGGTGAATTCAATTATTCATAATTCTTGAAAGGAATTAATGTAGAAGTCAAAACAAAGTTGAATATTCTCTTACAGCTCTGCCTATAAGTTTTGTCAGCGATTGAATCAACAGATTTTCTAGGATCAGCTAATGAAAGAAATAGTGCTTCTTGGGCCTATCAGTTTGTGAAAGATTGATGAGCAATTCAGCATCATAGAATCAATATGATTGAAAACTACAAATCACAACATACCTTTGAGATGAGATGCACAAATGCTCAGCCTGGCAACGTGTGAATCTTCAGAACAGGATCCAGCAGCCGTCGTTACTTCGGCAGGGACCAGGCGACCGACGGAGGGCGAGGACCCGTCGAAGTGGTCCTTGGTGAGGCCGGTGGACGACTCAGATCCGAGGTGGCGGTGTCGGACCGCGGGCGAGGTGGAGTACGAGCGAGGGAGGGACGATTGCGCCGCGGGTGTGGGGGCGTGTAGGAGAACGTGGGCGAGGGCGGCGGCGGCAGCGGGGCTCGAAGGAGTGGGGCGCGGAGGAGGCTGGCGTGCCTACGAGCGAGTGCAGGCCGCCCCTCGGCGAGTAAGTGCCGTCGAAAGCACCGTCCCTGCCGTAGCCGCCCGAGTGCGAGACGTCGCTGAGCGAGCGGTCGTCACCTCCAGCTCCATGGCGCCCTCGCACGCTGCTGCGTTCCCTCCCCTCCTCCTCCTCCCCCTTCCGAGCCTCACCAAGCTCCGGCCGTGCTCCGCCTCAAGCTCCGCTCAGATCTAGCCCCAACTTGCCCGCTAGATTCGCGACCGCCGCGCCTGCCATGCCGCTCGTCTCCTCTCTCTCTCTCTCTCTCTCTCTCTCCGCGGAGGGGGGCGTAGGCGGTAGGGGGGAGTGCGGGCGTCGGGGGAGCGTCGGATTGACTTTTGATGGAGGGAATCGTTCGCACGAGGGCCGTCGGAAGGGGCAGACCCACGGGTCGCACGGTCGCCGTTCCCCAGCACAGTCTTATTAGGAGTAGAGATTGAACATTTCTTCCGATTCAGGGTGGCGAGAAATTTTAGTTTTTGTCATGCTTATAAAGATATAAATCTATACTATAAATCTTCTATATACTATAAATAAAGAGAATAACTTTTGAAAACACTTCTCACCAAAATTATAGCCACACCCACCTCACAGAGGACCCACGTGTCATGAAAAAACGTTGACAAAAGGGAGGGGGAGACCCATTTTGTCGACGTTGTAAGGTGATTTCTCCCTCGTAACCAAAACCTTTTTCACCCAAAAAAGGGCCCAACTAAATATACCCACATTTGTACCCACGTCTATACACAATTATCCCGTATCGCTAATAGACAATAAATTGGAGAGTTTTTCTCCATATAAATAAATGCTAACTATCTCTCTATATACATGAAAGAGTGAATATAAAGTATTTTTAAAAGCACATCGTACGGTTTGCCATGGCCCATTAAAGTGACACTATTTTAGTACTTACATGTCATCAATAATTGTACGTGCCGCGGAATTGGGACACATACGTAGAAGAAAGTTAACTAGTGTACTAAACTGTTATAATATTAGATAAACTAGTTGATTTTTATTCAAATTAGCGAGAGACTATAGTTTATCAAGTTTAGAGAAATATATCAAAAATTATAATACTAGATGACGGATGAAGAGTTACTATAGGTAGAAAAATGCACATGTGTGCTACGGTGAAGAAGACTTTGTAAGCGAAGTTGTTTGGGAGTCATGGACTCAAGATGGGAATAGGCCGGCCCGGCACTGGCCTTGGACCCGGCCCTCATGGCCTCAAGGTCAATTTTAGAGGGCCATGGGCCGACCCAATTTAGCCTTTAGCTATGCCCCCCAATGGGTAATGTGGGTCGGCCTTATTCACCCTTTAAGAATGCTTAAGCATACAATCGTATAAGTTTTGGCCATATTGTTACTTGACAATTGCTAATTCTTAAAAAGAAAAAATATTGTGTTGCTATAATACTACCGGTAATTACGTGCAAAGAAGGAAAAAAATATTGTACATGTACTGCTGGGCATCAACATGAAAAAAAATATTCAACCAACATCTTGTATGCACCCAGAGATAGAGATGCAAAATTAACTTTTATGTGCGAAACTGCATGTAGATGTAAATTGCGTGAGACTTTTGGGTCAACCCTATCATACCCATTGGGTCGGTAGAGTCCGGTTCTATGGCCCAATTTTTTGTTTGAGGTCGACCCGTATGACCCATTAGCCTTTTTTTATGGCCTGGTATCCAATGGGTAGACCCGGCCTATTCCTATCCTGATCATGGACCACCTCTTCGATTCCGCATTTGATGAGAAGCAAGACGAAGGAAAGATCCTCGATAGACGCTGCGCTCGGAAACGGCACCGGAAATGCGAGCGACGTGAGAAGACGAACGTGTGTGTGCGGCGATACAGGACGACGAAAGAAGATGAGGTACTACGTGTAGATTAATGCTCGTGCATATTTTGGAGAATTTTCCTTAATTAGTTAATGGTTGTTCTTATTTAATTTGTTAATAGTAATTGACATAATACAATGCACAATGGACATTCTGAGAATAAGAATTGTGTCTTTTAGCGTAAACTGCAACTAAGAAGATAAAATTGATAAGAACACAAGCTCATTTTTAAAAATACATGCATACAAACTTTAGCGCGTTGTAAATTCGATATAGTAGTCCAACTTATCTTAGATTGATATTCTGCGTTGTGGTCAAACATATCGCTTATCAATGAAGAATGAATAATTAGCCATAAATATAATATTAAAAGTTTATGGTATCTATTAATTATCTTTAGATATGTTCACTGTATCTCAAATGGATCATATCTTGTCCCTGCTAGTGGCGACACTAAAGGATGAGGAGGGGGCCAAGGCCCTCCAATGCTAGACATTTCACCATGTAAATCAAAGGAAAACTAAAATGATGCATTATGGTCTTGTCTCGCTTAAGGATTTTTTTTTACTTCACCCCTAGTTCCAACTATGACCATAAATTGAGTACAGTATTGAATGTTTCTTTGAGCAAAGATTGTGCCACATAGGGCAGTGGTGCTACAAGCACTATTATGATAGAAAATGTGATCCCGATAATGTAGTGCATCCCAAATTGATGACTCAAACATGCTACAACATATGACATCCCTTGGAGCTCTACTAGATAGGGGGTTAGAGCCCTCAGGCCTTTGCTGGATCCACCCATTTTTCTATACACTAGGCTATACCCATGCGATGCTGCGGAAATTTCTTAAATAAAAATTTAAGGTGAAATTTGAAAGTAAAAACACAAAGGTGATTGCATGATAATAAGTTTTGCAAACGATATTATACATGATTTTTAAGGTGAAATTTGAAAGTAGAAACCCTAAGGAGATTGCATAAAATGATTTTTATTAGTCTAAAATTAAAATATGGATTGGCCGAAAGCAACAATCAAGCTCCCATTGTGACAAAATCAGCTCAGGTAGAGAAGGTGCTGAGAGTAAAGAAAATGCTCTTGATCTACCAAGGTGTTGAGGAAAGAAGAGGCTCTTGATCTAGCAAGGTGATGACTGCTGAGTGAAGAAGAGGGGGTGAGAAACAATGTGAATGATGTGGCTCGCTGAGGTTTGAGAGAAATAGAAATCAATGCTTTTGTAGTGGGGTGCTTCTATATAGGAGATATAGATTCTCTTCTTAAACAAAACTTGTGTCTTCAACAAGGCATGACTAACTTTATTAGAGTAAAAGTAATAATAGCTCTTTATTCTCCACATTACAACAAAATAAATAGAAGTTTGCCTTGTTCTATGTGCTATGATTGTGGTTCTATAAAGCATCAAGGTATTGACGTTTGGGTTTGGTGATATATGAAATATACATGGGTATGATTGACTTGGTTTTGCATCAATGATTCTTTGCATCTGCACCAAGACTTGAAAGCATATGAAAGCGAAATGGATAGAGCCCTATCAATGCTCTTCAAGATAGTCAAAAGGCTACCATGTCAAGATTAAGGATCTTTCTAGTCCCACGTGTCAAAGGAGATGAGCTCGACACTTGGTTTAGATTAGGTTTTGTTAGTTTGTATCTTTCGACCATACTATTAAGAGGGAATCAATAGTTAGGAGTTTGACCATGCTTAATTTCATAGCAATGATGCACATTCCACCAACCATCACTATTAGAATGATCTCAATTACAACAAATTGTACATACATGATTTTAACATAATAATGGTTATGAGTCCTAATGGACCTTTTCTTCTCGGTAGCCTCCTCCACGCGGAGCTCTATCTCGTTGACCACACTTTTAGTCTATGCAAACCTATTGTTGGCCTCATTATGAAGTTCCTCAACCTTCTTTAATATTTGCATCATCTTTAGTTTGCACCTTCCTTCTTATCAACTTCACCAGAACACCATAGGCCCTAGCATCTCAATCAGGATCAACCCACTTCAAGTACCTACATTGCTTCTTTTCCTCCTGCAATCATAACTAACAAAATCAACTCCTCCATTGACAACAATGTAGCATGAAACAAGAGTACCAAAATCTTTGATAAACAAGTAGCTATTTACTTTTTGGCATCCGGCAAAGCGTCGTCAAAAGTTCGGAAAAGTCCATGCATATTTCACCACGTAAGGCAAACCATGATCGCACTTGTTACCGGCATCCAGACCACACCAATAGTTTCATGGGAAGATGACTCTGAGTAGTAGCTACCAATTGGAGATGAATCACGGCCTGAAACCTAAAAAGCAAAACACGAAAATAGAAACCAACATAAGGATTTTCTACACTCATAAACTATAACTTATCAATTTCTACCACCGATCCAAATATACAAATCTAACTGTAGCCCAAAATCGGAATCTTCTTTATTCAACAAAAATCCCCACTTCACAAATCTCGGTCCCTAGCTAGTCCATAGGGGAAAGAAGCGGTGATTAAAATTCAAAGCTAACTTGCCCGTAGTTCATCTTCTTCCCTTCGGTAACATGATGAGTCATTTCCTTTTGCGTTCTACAATGAGTCATTTCCGCTGGGGGGGCGTCCCACATGTGCGCAGCAATGGCTCAAGTCTAAATTTGCTAATGGAACTAACCGACAAGTCTCTTGCAAGGTATATGGCATGTGTGGAGACAATATACCCCCGTTGCCATCCTGTGTTTTTTTTTCTAACCTTGGTTGTTCGCATAACGATCTTCTCATCACCCATTGGTATTATCCTTTGGCGCGTCATAGCACTCGTCCTTTGTTAAAACTATACGTTTGCCAATTGTACTACTGCTTGTTTTACACGTGTACGTATACATTTCCAGGCACGTACGGCGTACGCGCTCACTACCAGAATCCACGTATATGCCGTCTGCCTCAGGCACACGGCAAAGCCACTATTACACACGGCAAAAGCTTTGCTGTGCGCCGCACACGGCAAAGCGCACACGGCAAACGCCGGCCGACAAAGCTGGCTTTGCCGTGGGTCATTTATCGGGCACGCCGTGTGCTAGAAAGGCACTCAACTAGTCCAACTTCAAAAGAATAAAAAAAACTCAGCAGGCCCACCCACCGGGCCCGCCGCCGCGCCGCTGACGCAGACGCGCTCGCCCGCGCCGTCCGCTGTCGCCGCCGCACGCGCATGCCCGCCCCGGCCCTGTCTCTTATACACATCTAGATGTGTATAAGAGACAGGCGCCGAAGTGTGCCCTCAGTCAGTTTTTATCCTAGGTCCGCCTCTGTTCCTACCATGTATTTTATCTGTTTCTTCCTACTATATATTTTTATCTGTTGCACCCTAGATTCCTTGCTAAAATATGCTAACAAATAAAATTTTGGACAAAGACACACAAAGATGAGCTAAATGAGAGCACGGGAACCATTCGAGAGCTTCTGTAATGCAAATTGGACTGTATTGGCTTCTGATGATGATTAAAGACCTTCTTTGGGCTCGAACCATCATTATTAGTTTTTTTCTGTGCTAAGTTTATTACGCGTTGGGTCACATGGACGCGCTTGCGTGCAACCCGCTCATGCCGCTGCACGCCGCTGTTAGAGCCAGAGAAGAAGGTTAGGGTGGGGCCGGGGTTAGGGTTCCGGGCAGGATTTTCGCGGGGGCGAGGCCTCCGGTCGCCAGAGGATCTAGAAGGGAGTTGAGGAAGCCACAATACAGTCCAATACGGCGGCGACGGAAGCCGGGCAGAGGGCCGGGCGATGGGGCACTCGGTGGGTGCTGCAGGCGGCGGGGACGGAGGTGGCGGCGAAGGCCTGATGGTCGACGGGCTAGCGGCGGCCATGGCGGTGGGCGGCAAGGACGGAGAGGGTGTCGACAAACGCGATCGACAAGTTAGCGTTGGGCCGTGGAGGTGGACGGCAGCGGAGGCGGTGGAAACCACCGGAGCCGGAGGAGGTGAAGGCGGCGACAACTTGCGGCTGCGCGCGCGATCCGTCGCGCGTTAACCTGGTCCTTTTTTTCTTTGAGAAACACCACCTTTTATTGAATCAAAGTGGGAAATAGAATTATAAATGTCTTCTGGCGGTGATACAAACCAGACTTGTCTACCTACATCAAAGTACACTGAGCTCCTTGCTAAGGAGTGAGCATCTTCATTGGAGGTTCTGTTCTCATGAGTGAACTTGAAAGATTCAAAAGCCTCCACTCTTGCCCTGATCTCGTGGACGATCCGTCCATAACACACCGGCTTCCTAGAGACTTCTTACCACATTTGCGCTATCACAAGCTAAATGAACCTTCTGGAGACCTAGATCGGTGGCTAGAGCAACTCCCTCTCGACAAGTGATTGCTTCCATCGGCTCTGGATCCGTTATTCCTTCGACGACCAAAGAGCCTGTGCCGTCCCTTGCTATTGCCGCTGTAGTTTCTTTGTCCATATTCTTAGAAATTGATGCATCCACACTAATCATCACCCCCCCCCCCACCCAGAGGGATCCACCTAGGCACCTTCTGTTGCGGCCCTTTTGCTTTGCATTGCTCAGGCTTGATGAGGTCTAGATCAGTGATATCTCTCTCAACGAAGCAATGAGTAGATAAAGGACTTTGGAAGGAATTTTCATGTATTGCCTTCCTCCGCACATACCAGAATGCCCACATGGTTACCGCAACTCTAATCAAGTCATCAAGTAGGTATTGTTTCCATTGCTTCTGTCCACCATGCTCGAGCTTCTGTTTCCTGAATACCCCATAGGTGCTCAGTCACTTCTTCTCGCTCCAGAGTCCAGATGCACCAAGCCTGGGTGCACTCAAGCAAATAGTGTTTCTAGAAATCGTGTGCACCACAAATACCGCAACAGCTGTGTAACGACATGTTTCTTTAATGAAGAACATCCCTGAATGATAATGAGTGTCAGGCTAGCCTCCACAAATATATTTTAATTTTCGATGGAACTTCCGGTCTCCATAGAGCCAACCATTTTTTTCTCTTCCGCTCTTGTATCGGATTTTCCCGCAATACTTTCCAGGTATGTTGTTGCCTGTTTCCTGTTAATTGCCAAGTTACCACCATCCTATATGCCGATCTTACAGAGAACATACCGTTGTTGTCATGGTGCCATGCCCACAGGTCACTACCGGAATCCACGTATATGCCGTGTGCCTCAGGCACACGGCAAAGCCACTATTACACACGGCAAAGGCTTTGCGTGTGCCGCACACGGCAAACGCCGGCCGGCAAAGCTGGCTTTGCCGTGGGCCATTTATCGGGCACACGGCAAAGTCTTTGCCGTGTCCGAGAAAGGCACTCGGCAATCCGTTTTTCAAAAAAAATAAAAAAAAAACTCAGCAGGCCCACCCACCGGCCCGTCGTCCGCTGTCGCCGCCGCACGCGCATGCTCGCCCCGGCCGCCGTGGTCGCCCTGGCCGGCCGGCCGCCCGCGCCGCCGCTGAGGCCGGGCCACCGCGCCTGCTCCGCGCCGCCGTGACGCCGCCCGCCGCGCCAGACCGACGCCCGCCCGTGCCGCCGTGGCGCCGCCGCCGCGCCAGACCACCGCGCCGCCGCGCCGACCGCCGCCGCCGCGCCAGACCACCGCCGCCCGCCGGCCAGACCACCGTCGCCCGCGCTGCCGTGCCGCAGGCCGCCGCGCCAGACCACCGCGCCCGCGCTGCGTGGCCGCCCGGCCGCCGCGTCGCTCAGCTGACCGCGCCTGCACCTGGCCGCGCCCTGCTCCGCGCCGGCGTGGCCGCGCCGCCGTGACCGCGGCTCGCGCGCCAGACCCGCCCGCCCGCTGCCGTGTCCACCGGCCGCCGCGCCAGACCGCCGCGTGGCGCCAGGCTGCCGCCCGCACCGCCGCACCCCGCTCGGCCGCCACCGCACGGCCGCGCCGGTGCAGCCGCCTGCCCGGCCGCGCCCCGTCCCCTCCTCGGGCTTCGCGCCAGGCCTCCACGCCATGGCTGAGAGAGAGAGGAGGTAGAATGGCTGAGAGAGTGGAGGGAGAGAGAGAAGAGACCAAAGAGATGAGGGAGAGAGAGAGTGCGGTGGATATATTAGGGAGAGAGAGGCAGTGGGGAATGGAGTGGGGAGGGATCCGAGTGGTCCATTTTGGACCAATGAGAGCCCAAGATTTTGGATCCATGGATTGCTGACGTGGTAAGTGTGTTTTCTTCGTGTGTTTGTATCAAATATTTGGATGGCTAAACAATTTCAAATGAAAAAGTTGTAAACTACAAACTTTTACATCTTTTCGAGATCTACAACTTTGTTATAGAACATATTTACATCCGAGATCATTTGAAATTTTTAAAAATTCATAATTTTAAATTAGATGCATTATAAGAATATTTTCAAGTTTTAAACAATCTTAAATTAAAAAGTTGTCAACTATAAAGTTTTAGGTCTCGTGGATCTGCACAACTTTGGTATACAACTTTTTCACATTTGAGGTAATTTAAGATGTTTAAAGTTTCAAATTTTAAATTAGATAACTTATAATAATAATTTAAGTTTTCAAACAATCTTAAATACAACAATTGTCAACTACAAAGTTTCTTAACTTTTAAAGATCTACAACTTTTATGTAGTGTGTTTTTCCATCCGAGGTCATTTAAAATTCCGAATATGAAATCTCATCTCTCTATTAGTTTTTACCACTAATGGAGAGATACTTATAAAGAGACATGTAAGATTTATGAACAATCTTCCTTTAACAATCTCAAATGAAAAACTGCCAGTAACAAAAATTGTTCATCTTGATGAATTATACAACTTTGTAGTTCAAAATATTTTCATTTGAATTCGTTTAGGGGCTCAAATTGTGCTTTTAATCACCTCTTTACCGTGTGGCAAAAAGAAAACACACGGGCAAATTCATGACTTTGCCGTGTGTCACGAAAAAACACACGGCAAAGTTTGAGTTTGCCTTGTGAAAAAAACACACACGACAAACTAAAGATTTGCCGAGTGTTTTTTGTTTGCCGTGTGTTTTTTTGAAAAACACATGGAAAACTCTATCTTTGCCGTGTGCCCGAGAGAATGCACACGGCAAACCCAGGCACACACAGGGCAAAGATGGATTTTCCGGTAGTGGCTATGTATGGAATGTTTAGGTTTCTCGGACTCTCTTCTCGTGGATACGGCCGGTATTATACGCAAGCACGCCGCCGCGCACGCTGGATCCTAACAACCACACCGCTACCTTCGCGCATCACCTCCTCCGATCCACCACGCCCTCCCGCCGCCGCCGACCGACGAGGAGAGGCGCGCGCCATGGCGGAGACGATCATGAGGACGTTTCTGATCTCCGGGTACGCCAACGTCTACGGCGTCCTCCTCGGCGACCACATGGTCCGCCGCTCCGCCGTCTTCACCGCCGGCGGCTGCGGCTGGTGCATCCACTACTACCCCTGGGACGGCGACGACGGCGACTGCATCGGCCTCTACCTCCAGCTCACCACCAGGGGTGCCAGGGCCACGGCGGCGTTCGGCTTCAGCCTCCTCGACGACACTGCCAGCCTGCCGCCGCTGCGGCTGGTCACCGTGGGCCGTCGGAGTTCGACTCCGACGACCCTGACCGGAGGATGCTCGGGCAGGTGGTGCCCAGGACCGTGCTCAACGAGGCCCCCCGGACCCGGGTACTTCAGGCACGACGGCCTTCTGATCGAGTGCGCCGTCACCGTCGTACCGGTGGCGCCGCCGCCGCCGCCGCCTCCGGAGCAACCGCCCTCGGACTTGATGGGGACCAGCTCCACGACATGTACGAGAGCGGCCATGGAGCCGACTTCACCTTCTCGGTCGGCGGCGGAGAGGTCCTGAGCGCTCACAGGGCCATATTAGCCATGCGGTCGCCGGTGTTCAAGGCGGAGCTCTACGGGCAGATGGTAGAGGGCAGAGCGTACCACGTCGAGGTCAAGGACATGCGGCATGACGCCTTCAAGACTCTCCTGCGTTACATCTACACGGACACCTTCACCTTGCCTGCTGTTGCATGTGTTGAAGACGATGAAGAGGGTCGTAGCAGCAGCATCAGGAGCGAGATGATCCAGGATGTGCTCGTGGCTGCGGATCGATACGGCGTGGAGAGGCTGAAGCTCATATGCGAACGCCAGCTCTGCGAGGTGCTCGATGTGGGGGAACGTGGCGCAGATGCTGGCCTTCGCGGATGATCATCCCCGCAGCACGCTCCGGGAGGCTTGTATTAGGTTTATCGCCACTTGTGATGACAGGATGGAGGATTTGGTGGCCAGCCAAGGTTATGCGCAGCTCGTTAGCACTCGTCCTTTGATTCTGATAGAAGTGTTGGAGAAGTCACACAAGTTTCGTAATAGATAGAGACTAGCTAGAGAGGTTCTACCTCTATGTAGGGTACGTAGATATACATTCTTGGGTCTCACTCGATCCCTCTTAAGTCTTGCAGATCGTGATTTTGTTCTTGTGTAGTGTCGATTTGTAAAATGAAGTCGTTAATGCTAATGCTATTAGCATCGGCTCCAAAATTCGCGAGCCATAGGGACCCGTGCTAAAAGTTGGTGTTATGAACTGGTGCTAAAAGCCTTTTAGCACCTGTATGTAATACGAATACAGTGCTAAAGAGGTGTCACATGCTATTTTAAAAGGAAAGCATCTTTTACCCAGTCGTATGTGCTATGTAGGTGAGATAGAAAATAAGTTACGCGTGAGGTAAGAGGTCCTGAGTTTGAAATATTATTAAAGGTTAATGTTGGCATGAAGTTAGGCGTAGAGTAGCTATTCAAACCTGGACTTGACTTGTTTCTAGCTTCACCCCTGCTTATAATTGCGATGGATATAATAACTGTTATGCACAAATTTTATAGATTTACCATTAATGGTTAGGTGGGCAATGGGCCGGAATCCTGAGAGCCCACACTAATTTTTTTTGAAAGGTCACCGGGGGACGAAAAGTCCCCACCTGAATTCATTAAACCATAGATCCCGGACTAGCCGGTGATGGTTTTGGTGCAAGGCACCATACAGACACTGGATCGCTAAACGGTCAGATAAAAAAACATGGTACAACAGAAAAAAGAGAGACACACACAACTCACAGACACTTCAATGACAGAACATGACACAACCAGAAGACAGTCTTCGATCGTCGATTAGCGTCACCTTTAAACAACATACTTGCCAATTTTGCCATGGCCAGTGCACTCTGAGCCACCCCTCGTAGGTACGCCGCCCCATTGTTGCCCACCATCTGAGGACCACCCAACGGAATAGGGACTAAAGGCGGCGAGGGATGTACAAACCATAACTCATCAGAAACGACGCCCTTCCTTGAAGCTGATAGCGACACCTAGAGCACAAGTTTCAGGGAACAGGGGTCCCCTCCCGGGCCCCTGCCCCACCCCGTTGCCAACCTGAATGGAGACAGAGGGGCGACCTGCACCGGCCGGGGCAGTGCTGGGGACAGAAGAAGAGGCGGTGCATGGAGATGCCGGAAGAGATGGCGGGGACGGCACAGGGCGAAACGCGAAGTGATGGGAGAAGAATATCGGGGTGGCACACGTAGTGCAGACGACGCACTTGATGAGGATATACGAGACAACACTAAAACAGAAAGGAAATCCAATCATCTGGATTGTTTGCACGAATCTTATGTGATATTTTGGGCATTTATGTGATATAAAATATAGGAGTATATATACACACAAAATTTTAATGCTATATTTTATAAATAAAAATGACAATAAAAATATGTGAAATTTTTACTCGGATCCCTCCGATCACAAATGCACTTAATGAAATTTATTACTTGACTTCTCCGGCCATCAACTCTGATAATGGATGAGGGTGAGACCTTTCTCACCCAAGTACAATCCTACGGGGGGACGACATCAAACTTTGTGATGCATGGCAAAGGTGAGCAAAATGTCGTCTATTCTCTTGATGAGGCTTCCAATTATATATATATATATATATCATATTTTCACGGATAAAAAAGCAAGTGTTTCGATGATTATTTTCCCTTCCTTTTGGTGTACGATGAGAAGTTTCCATCGACCTTACGTCATGGTTGGTATCTATATTAAAAGGATCATAGAGAATTGAAAATACTTTCTACCAAAAAAACCCATCCCTACCCTCTCACAGAGGACCCACCTGTCGGGCTTTGGTGCAAGGGAGAAACTAGAAAACATCAACTTTTTTGCATATTCTTGGCGCTTTTAGTTCATTCTCCGCAAAACTTTTTTCACCCAACGTCCCGCGCGTACCCACCTCCGGCCAGGTGGGCCCTAACTCCCCACGTGCACACAATTATCCCGTATTGCTAATAGACAAAAGATTAAAGAGTTTTTCTCCATATAAATAAAAACCAACTAACTCGA
>OAMR01000276.1:1339037-1358592 GCA_900205405.1 Echinochloa crus-galli | reverse complement strand
AGGGGATAGGGGGAGGATAGAGGGACGTAGATTTGTGGGGTTTGTCCTAAAATTTGGTAGGCTACTAATTTTAGTTAGTAGTATAGTCACTCCATTGGAGTAGGTTTTTTGTCCAGAGTGACTAAAACAAGGAATAGAGGCCCATTTAGTCTGCCGGCTGGAGATGCTATTAGGCTAGCTACAGCTCACAATTGGGAGTTCTGAAGAAGGGAAGGTGATGATGTCACTAGAGCTACTGGTACTACCCGTTAACCCATCTTGTACTTGCACGGCTAGCTTATAATGGCTCATGTTTGATATTCCTTTCTCTATACTAGTAGAGTGCCTGCGCGACCTGCACGAGTATTAGCAAAACATAGTAAATAATAATTTTATCGTTTAAATTAGATTGAATTTCACATCCTTAAGTTAGAAATTTTTCAAAACAAAGTATCCTAAGTATTTTAAAGGAGCTAAATTCTACAAATTTCATAGTTTTTTAAAATCCTAAGAAAGATGATGGTAATTTAACTGAAGTAATTCTTTGCCCCATGTCCAAATAAGCACAAGGCGAAGTAATTCTTCGTCATATGTTTATTTTTTACACACGGCAAACAGACAACAAAAATCATCTTCTGCGTTCCAAATTTTTTTCTCACTCGCCGCATGCAACATGTGGTAAGGTACTCCATGTTAAAAATTGGTACATATTTGCACTTGTTTGATATATTTAACTAATTAATTATATTTTAAGTAATTTTTTGGAATCAAATCAAATTTGAACTGCAAGTGATTCAAATAATGGAAGAAAATAAGTGAAAAATTATATTGATATTATTTGGCCCAATTTAAGACCTTCCCTATGAAATCAAAAGAAATTTCGAACATCTTGATCACGAAAAACGACCACGACCGTGTGACTGAATGATTTTAAAATTAAAAAAAGTAAATTAAGTCTAAAAATCATGAAATCTATCTGACGTGATGGTATCACATATAGAGGTTGTGATAAAAAGTTGAGAAGATTTCTTACATTTTTTCATATCGATATGTACAAAATCGAAACATCTCACAAAAAGTGTATCGTATGTGTGATTCAATGTGAGAGAGTTAGTTGATGTATGTTTTGAATGTAAACTTTTTTATATGATCTCTTATGAAAAAACACTTTATAACAAAGTCGTACACCTTGACAAAATCTATAACTTTGTAGTTGACAGCTTTTGTATTCGAACGGGTGCGGCGGTGCAGGTGACGGCCATGGGGGGCACCGCCGCTTGAGTGGTGGCCAGGCGGCATGGACGCAGGATGGATGGCGCTGCATGGCGCGACTCAGCTCGGGCGACGGCCGCGGCGTGGGCTGCCGGCCTGGCGCGACCCGGTGTGGGGATGGTCGGCCCGGCGCGGCGCGAGCCAGCTCGAGTGACTGCGTGGCTGGGCGTCTGCCGGTGTGGCACAGCTTGGCGGTGGTAGGCGGCGGCTGCCAAACGGCCGGTGTGGGGGTAGGCGGGCGGCCAGGGTAGTGGCGTGGCCAGCGCGCGGCGCGGCCAGGGGATGGGCGATTTTTTTAATTTTTTTCAAAGGATTTGTCGTATGCCATACGACAAAGATTTGGAAAACAAATAAAAATGGCCACACACAGCTATCGGATGCAAGCCGCTATTGTTTGCCGTATGGCTATAATTGCTACGTCGAATTCATTGCCGCGTGCACGGAACAAGGCTCAGTCTCCTTCGCCGTTGGGGCTCGTTGCCATTGGGTGCCGTGGGCTGCGGGCTTTGTCGTGTGCCCCAGACACACGGCGAAGTGTTGAAATCGAAATCCGGTAGTGATGCCATCAACAAAAAAATCCCCATTCCCTGCTCGCACAGTCGTACCCCACCTGCACCGTCATGCCGCCGACTCGATCTCAAGCATTGCGCGGCGGACCTCCGTGGTGACAGCCCAAGCCTCCTCATTCTCTTCCTGCTCTCCCTATACATCAGAGCTCCTCCTATTCTCCAATCGCGGCAATACGAGCTTCTCTTCTCCCATTCCCGTAGCCATGGATGGACCTCCATGGAGCTCGTTCGCTGCTACAAAACATAGATATTGTAACACTCTTGTGCAACACATTTATCAATGTGTTACAAAAAAAGTTCATAGGAACACAAAGCTATGTGTTACAATGAAGGTTGTAACACATAACATTCGTTCAATAAATGTGTTACAGACAATAGTCATAGTAACACAAAATTAATGTTACAATCTAAATGTTACAAAAATAGTTGTATATTGTATCACATAATTGTAACATATAAAATATGTCACAAATACATATTATGTAGTAGACAAATTATGCGCACATCTTTAGCCATAGGTTAGTGGTTAGTGCTCTAGATGGCCAACCATGAGGTTTCTTGTTCCATTCCCTGCTGCCTCTATTTTTTTTGTAATGTCAATGCAAAAAATAAACCCTCTTTTATTTTTGTAATATCAATGCAAAAAAAGAAATACTATTTATCAGTGAAAGCCAGAATTGGCAAATAAAACAGTCCAACCGAGAGATATAGAACTGCAGAACTGCAGATAAAAACAGTCCAACCGAGATATCGAACAGGAGAGCACAAAAGGGTTCCACCATCAAACCACAATATCACTCGTAGAACCTACCTATCACATACGAAATGAATAGGTAATTCAATTATTTTCGGAAATTTCAAATCGAAATTAATATTCTTCGCTGACCCATAATTAATAGGCAATTCAGTTATTTTCCAAAATTTCTAACCGAAATTAACATTCTTCACTTACCGGCGAAATTTGGAACCTTGCGTCCCGCTCGACCGTGACCGAAACTAAGTTAATTGTAGGTTCCTACCATAGTGAATTGGTGATGGACATGCATCCTGACGTACAGTGACTCGATTTCCACGTCACAACCCTCTCTCGTCCCATTCGACCAGGATCCAACCAGGATGAGAAAGTTCGACGCAATTCAGTTACTCCCTCCGTCCTAAAATATAAGGTCCTGAAGCATTCAAACTCAGAAAACAACCGTGAAAAAAATGACCTCTAACCCTTCATTTTACACTACCCACCAACTCTCCACCCATCCACCAACCCTCCACCCACCCACCAACCCCATCTTCTTTTGTCCTATCCCTCCATGACCTTATATTTTGGTACAAATTTTGAACACTCCAGGACCTAATATAATGGGACGGAGGGAGTATATCTGTTTCATTGAGTCACGGTGAAATTATCCCCTTTTCCAATTGACTACACATAAGCGGCAAACTGGGCCTGTTTGGGAGAGCTCCGCTCCACGTTTTCTAGCTCCGCTCCAAAATCCTGTAGCCAAACACATCCAACTCCAGAAACTCCAGCTCCATAAAAAAAGTGGATCTAGAGGCCAACTCCAGGTTTTTTCTAGAGCTCCTCAAGGGGTGCTCCCGAAACTCTAGGTTTTTTCTGGAGCTTCATATTTTTCTAGAGTCGGAGAAGTGGAGCTGAAAAAGGTGGAGTTCCTAGAGCAGAGCTGCATTTTTTGGAGTGGGAGCTCTCCCAAACAAGCCCTAACACATTTTGAAAAGTATCGAGAATCCTAGATTGCGGTTAAACACCTTGAATGTCACCGTTGTTATTCAGAAAAATTTGTTCCGAGGAGCATAATTTGTCTTGCAGTGTTTTCTACCATGCCAAGCTTTGGGATGCATGCCGGTATTATATTGAGGCCATAAGAAAGGTTGTGCGATACCGAAATCTTTTATTGTCTCGATACGATTTTTCTTGAAATGATTTCTTGGATACAGAATCTTTTACAAAATTTGTTAGCTTGCCGATTGAAAGAAAGGGCCACATAAGAAAATGGGCGGAATTTCGGTCAAAAAAGAAAGAAAAGGAGCGGAATTACAAAATTTATTTGGCAACAAACTAGGTAAATCACCGTGGCACAGGCCCACCTCCTGGTCAAACAGAAACTGGTCTGCGTCCTGGAGTCCCAGCTCTCCTAATGCCGCTGCCCTTTCCTGCGCCTCACGGTGCCGCCGCGCGCCTAGGCCTCGTGCTTCTGCCCGCAACACGATCCTCGGAAGGTCACGGGTTCCTGCACTCACAGGTCAATGATCAGGCCGGCTAGGAGAACCAGGTCAGCGAGGCAACAAGTACGTGAGTTCCCTCCCATAGTCTCATCTCACAAATCCTTGTTGCACCCTCGTGCTTATGTTTGATTGTTTTGTTGTTGCAATTGGGACTGGGTAATCACGGTGAGATCCTGATAGTCATAGGGCATATATATAGAACAAATTAACTGTCACAACACAGCCATAATCGAGGAGCACAAGTTGTGAAGATGAATATGCATCTCTGTGTGTGCATTGAAATGAAAAAAATAAAATATGAGAATATAGTGAATGAATCCCACTGCCACCAATAAGATTAAATTGCTGTGGTAATATTATTATCTCAAACCACAAAAAGGTGATATTTTCAATGCAGCTGCAAGTCACTAGTTAGAAATTTTGATCATAAATTTCGTCTCTTGCATGGATTTTTAATACATGAAAATGATGTGAGTAGCTTTATGTCAAAATTAAAGGAACCTTCACAATAGTGCAGTATTTCTATGTTTCACAAATTAATTACAAACAGATTAGTAATCAAACAATATTTTCTTGTGGGAATCAAAGCTATATCTTGGGAACCATGCTAATCTGCAAAGCAGGAACTATTTCAGATTGCAGAGATTACTCAGTAGAAAGAATTATCAGGTGACGGAAAAATTATTTTTTTATGAATGGAATTCGTAGTGCCATCAAAGCAACGAAAGTTATGATCAGATACGCGGTTACAGATATGTCACCGCTGACAAAACTGCTGGCAGCTTGGGACTGTGGCTACACAAACTCTAAACCCCTTTTAGGTGAATTGCATAGCAAGCGATTTCTTTATTTTTCAAGAATTCACTTAATAATTTAGCCTTTCATTGTTATAATATTGTTTGAAATTTTCAGGGAGAGCTCAATGCGCTGTACCAAATAAGACTCGATCATTCCATAAATAGAGAAGAAAATTGGTAAATCACTTTCCTTGTAAAATCATTACTTTTTATTAATTCTCTACAGAGACTTTATATAAATAATAACTCACAGACGTTGTATGTAGACCTCTATTGGAAGTAGTGTCAAGGCGATATCAATTCCAAGGATTTGTCAAACCACCAAGCTGAAGACCCCTAAGATGATCTGTTAATATGATTTCAGACCAATAGAGGTTACTTTCTAGCTAAATCATTGAACAAATATACTAGTCTTGCAGTGTTTTATTTATTCAATATTGCACACCACTTTATTAATGCAATTACCTTTCTCTTCGTTTCAGTGCGATGCATATACAAGGAATTAAAGTCGAGGTAGAATAACAAAAGAAAAAACAAAAAGGTATGAAATGACAATTTTCCATTCATTATAGTGATATTGTTAGTTTATATCATTTCATATTTCATTTCAGGTAAGTAAGAATGATCAAGGAGTGCTTGAGAGACTACATCCATGACACAACATGAGGTGGCTCGTGAGACTACAAGCCACAAGCATCCCAAAGATATGCACAACCTCCAATTAAGGTGAGCGATCACAATAGCATTTTTTATAAGTGCATGTTATTAACACAATAAATGCTCGTTCGTCGCTAAGTGACTATGTTAATTTAATCTAGATGGGGTCCATAGTGCTACTCAATATTTAAAGTTGTCCCAATAAGAATGTTGTTCCCTATGCAACAGTTTGGAGCCCTATATATGATCCAAATAAAAGCTATCATTGGTGGAGTTTAGATATGAAAATAATTGTATAAAGTGTTTATCAATCATCCTATTGCAAAAAGATGAACTATCACTAAACTGCATGATCGGGTACAACATCATTGGTGATGCCTATGGGAAAGGAGTACCAATTGCTTAGCCTTTGAGTTGTTTGTTACAGATGTATTTATAAATTTCAGTGTGTAGCATATATGGATAGCATATTATGTAATGTTGCAGGTTCCTTTCTCTATGCAGATCAAAATAATCAATGGCTGAATGCTCGGATTGATGCGTACAAGATTGGATAAAGAAGCAATGAAGTTCAATAATACTAGATGATAATTACGTTTACATTTTTTATAGTAGTATGGATTTGTACTATTTTCTATACCATTTCCCTTTATAATCCTATCATTATGTATGTATATACTATCAACTGCTGTGAACAAGTAATACGGCTTGTAAAACAATGCATCTTGCTATGGTTATTGAAATTTGTGGTTTGTGTGACTCTGTAATATGTCATGTTGAGTCCAAAAATCCTGTGGCAACATTATATGCCACATGCAAGTATAAAATAAATATTTATTTAAAATTCTGAATGTGTTACAATAGGCATAACTTGTGTTACAGAGCATATGTTCCATGGTTCCAAACTATTTGCTTACAACAATGTAGATGTGTTACTAGAGATAGAAAATGTGTTACAAAATAGAGCCATTGTAACACTAGATAAATGTTCCATTAGATAACTAAATGTGTTACAAAACAGTAACACTTTTTTTAGATGTAGAGGAACACATAGCTTGTGTTCCAATAGATCGGCCTGTAGTAACAATGAAATTTGTAACGCTAACAAAATGTGTTACTAGAAAACACAGCAGCACTTCTATTGACTAATGGTAACACAAGTTGGTGTTACTATATCCCTGTTCTGTAGTAGTATGGCGATGGATATGGCGTCCGCCGGAGCTTGCTGGCCTGTATGCGGCGGTGGAGGTCGCTGGCCTATACGCGGCGACGGAACTCGCTGGCCCGCACACGGCGACGACGCGGCAGAGCTAGCTGGCTTCGCCGTTTGCGTCGGAGGCGAAACTCGCCGGGGAGGCGAATCTTGTTTGTCGCGTGTGGTGGCAGGGCTAGGCAGCTCGCGCGGGATGGCACCCTCCCCTCGCGTCTGAGGCGAAGCTCACCAACTCGTAGCAGCTCTGGTGGTGAGCAAATTGGGGGTGGCGAACGGAAGACGAATGGTGGGATGAGACGGTGACTGTGTGAGGTTTGCGATGATTTCCACGCGGAGGTCACCGGCATGGCGGAGCTCGCCCGCGTTGATGTTAGTCTGCGGTGCTGCCTGTGCCCGCGCCGTCAAGCATGGAAACATCCCTACGCTGGCAGTTGGTGCTCCCGTGTGGATTGGTATATTTGGGTAAAGGAGAGAGAAATTTAGGTCATAGTCTAAAAATTTTAGGTATAGTAATCCATATAGCAATGATGTTGGAGCAGTTTTTTTTAGGTTTTGCTAGTATTTAGGTAGTTAAGTAGCAACCTTGGGAACTGGAGATCGAGAGAAAGGGTTGCTACAAGCTCCTTGTCCCACGCATCTAACCAACCCAAGTTCAATAGCTTTACGTCCGCTATTCCGATCATGATTTTCCTACCCTCAGGGAGAAAGTAAAGGTCCTTCCCCCTTTGGAAGGCTGTGGGCGAGGAGGGATTCGAACCCTCGACACCGTGGTTCGGGGAGGGTTGAATGTGGGTGCTGTTCTTATTTTGCCCGAGGGATTCGAATTAGCGCCGCCCGACCGTATTTCTCCTGAGTTGAAAGAAAAGATAGGAAATCTCTCTTTTCAGAGTTATCGTCCCAATAAAAAAATATTCTTGTGATAGGCCCTGTCCCTCGGGCGATTACTCGGTCAAGCTTTTCAAGGACCGGAACCGATACCAGCCCGATACTGGCATCGTGATATGCATTTCGGAAACAAGCCAAGTAGGCCGGAACGCTAGTGGAGGCGAGCCCAGAAAATACGCGAACCAGTTGTGTTATGATCGGGAGGCAGTTCTTCTTTGTTATAGGAGTCGAGGTGGCCACCACCGGCTAAAGGAAATCGGCCTTCATTCGTTTTCTTCCTCGTTGTCGTTTTCGTCTCCGGCTCAACTTCTTAGTTTTCATACTTGAAATCGGAATTGGCAAAACTTGATCCTATTTGACCTACTGTATAGATAGCCCTATTTAAGTTGCTCCTATTTTGGTATTTTGTGAAGGGGTTAGTGGAGGAGGTAATGGAGTAGGTGTTTCTAGTCGTGGCTTCGGTGGTACTGGTCGCGGGATGGGTAGCTCGACGGTGGTAGGTGCTGGTCGTGGGGGAAAGCCCAGTCACGCGTGGTCGTGGTACTCCGACTGAAAAGAGGGGAGGTATCTGCTCATTGTGATCAGCCGCATTCTCTTTCTCAAGTCAGTCAATCCAACCTTGTAAACAACTATACCTTGACTTGTTGACCCAGTGAGTAACTACTATCGTAGCGAACCAAAAGCATTCATGCTTACCTTTGTCAACTTTGACTTGACTTGGATATGGAGCATATCCATCCTTCCCCTGATCGTTCGACTTCCGTGGTTAATAAGATTGGATTCCGTGCTTCTAGTTCTTGCTTTCATAGACAGATTTCTCTGATGTTTGCTCGCTTCTGGTTGGGACTTCCCTCGCTATCCTTGGGTTCTTCCTAACTTCCTTCTTTCCGAGGGGTGGACTACCTGACCTGGGCCTGGTCTATTCACCCTGTTCGAAGTACCCTTCCTAGTCCACAGCTCGACTGCTCGTACTCTTCTTTTCTTTGAACCCATGAAAGGTCTGTCTCAAAACTTAGATTTAGATATGCAAGCACGAGATTCCCTACTTCCGGATATAGATACATTAAAGCCATTCCATAGTACATGCCGATTGAAGGATGTAGACTATATGTTGGCGATGAGGCTGCAGAGAAGAGTTCAGCCATGAGCGATAGAGCTCGGGTTGGATAGAGAAAGGAAGAAGCAACAGGAGTGATGGAAACAATAGGTCGGCAGAGAACGATATATATCCATATCTCGTATTTATTTTCTCGTGGTTCGTAGGAATAGCTCGTCTCGTATTGATGGATAAAGGGTCGATCCTCTCCTCCGTTTGTTTTAGCAACTTATCCTAAGGTCTCTTCGCCAGGAACTCTCCGGCAACGACAGGGGAACTAACCTGCCTGCTGTGGCGGGGCGGCTTTGTTTTTTACAATAAGACCTGGACGATTATCCCTACCCTCGGTAGCTTACGAGTTTACGTCCATCCCTGGTCGGGTACAGTTTCCTTTATTTTTATCCCTTGTAGCCGTTACCCGAATTCGCGCAAGTGTGTCCACACCCCCCCTGACTTGACGAGGAATCCATTCTCGCGAACAAACACACCCCCTACACACACCTAGGAGCACCCCTTCCTGCATATCCATACAAGACCAGAGTAGGCGGGTCGAGGTCCTACGAGGTACCCACTACTCGGAGTACCCTCCCACCAAAAAAAGATGTGTGGTTCGGTGGTTCGACCAGAAATGCTATGCTTACGCACAAGACTACCCCTCTTCCCGAAAGCTTCGCGGGGACCTTTACTACTTCTTTGCACACTGTTCGTTATGTCCTTTGCCTCCGCTTCTAGTAGGATCGTTATTGCTTCCCCCAAACCGTGGGTTCCTCCTCAAGTGCTTTCTAACCGAGCGAGGGTGCTTCCTTTTTCTTAGCTTTTGCTAATCTGAATTTGTTGAAATATGTTCATTGATGAATCACTTTATCTGTTGATTACGATCAAACGAAACATTTCATTCGCCCGGTAAGGCCAACGCACCTTCAACCTTTATGCGACTTATGAACGATGTTTGCCCGGCCTTATTTCGATTTGGTTTCTCCGTGCCATCATAGGTGGGTGGTGCTGGCGAAACTACAACGACTGCTTTTGCTACTAGTGCGGAAGCATATTCGTCTATGTTTGTGAGTCACCTCGTCTCGATCAGTCTATTCAATACTATTCGTACCACCCTCATCAACAATAAGCTTTTTCCAATCAAAGAAGCAAGGAGACAGAGCATCGATCGAGTGAGAGGGAGTGATAAATTGAATACTAGAAGAAGAAGACAAGACTTTCACAATAGGACCTGCCTCGGGAGAAGAAGCACAACTAAGGAATGCCCAAAGAGCCAGACTGAGATCCGCTTTTCCATTTTTGGAAACCAGATGGATTTCATCCAATTTTTGGAGCAAACGGTCAAATATTCCCCTATTCTTTCTTATTTTAACTCATTGTATTCCATATGGAATAAGAGGAGAAGAAAAGCATTCCACGACCCCCGAAGGGCCCCCTGAAACTCTTCCTTGAATTTACTATTTTTATTCATTTTTTGAACCCCAACCAAAGTTGATTCGAAATTGCTTCAATTATCCTTTTCCTGTCATATGGCCCACTCTGAACTTTACTACCAAAAACATCTACACTGCATCAAGCCACGTTGTAAGCTTGCTTTGAAGTTTTATTACATTCAAGAAAGCACTAGATATTCCATTGGAATGAGATGGAAATCTAGGTCCATCCGTCCGTGACAAGACCAGGAAAGGGCCATCCTTACAAGATCACAGATGAATAAGAGGTGCTTGTAACTGTGCCAATGACTTTAGCATTCTATTGAATGAAATAGAAAGTCAATCTCATTCTTGACTGTTGTCTACTGCCTACCACTAGATTCTTTATCTGTCAATTCCTACTCCTACTACCTGTCAGAACAATGACAGTTAGCTACGAGAATGTCAGAAAAACTCCACTTTATACCCGCGTTACCGATTTCCACTACGGTGATCACCCTAGCGAACTAAGTCCTTCCGTAGTAGGCCTAGTTTCACCTTCAAGAGAGTAACGTAACTAGCAAGATCCACCAAAAAGACGGAACTACGGGTGAGAGAAGGAACTATGATAAAGCTTTAGTGGAGTTTCCTGGAATCCCTTCCTAACAACAGAAAAGAGAGATACGAAGGAGTAATGACGAAAGGTTGATTGTTCGTATGTTCAGTGATGGCGAGCCTTCAACCAATAAGTAGCAATGCTGTTGGAGATGCTCTAATGTGTCCAACCAAGCATATCTGTAGACTTGTAGCATCGATTTGTTCAATATCATTAGGGTTTGATTGGTTCCTGAATGTAGACCCAGCCAGGCTCCCGGAATGCTGCCTGTCTATGATATTGATTGGTGTCTTGGCCTGGCAACAGTTCCGCACGATGCAAATGGCCTCTCGGCCGAGCTCTTAAGAGGTGGTAAAATTCTGCGTTTTCCTGTGGCCATGGTCGCGCGGGCGCTGCAAGTACGCTAACGTGCAGTGAATCGGTGTTGCGTGGGATGGGAATTGTATGCTTGTGACCTGTGTTCTAGTACGGGGTTGAACATGTATAAATTAATTCATATTTAATTCTACTTTTTATTTTGTATATTATTTTTGAAAACGTGCATCTATACTCCACTGCAGAATTTCCCATCTTTACAGAATTCCCCATCTTTACAGTGTGCCGGCGGCACACGGCAAATGCTTTGTCGTATGCCCCAGCCTAGATCGACAACCGTTAACAGATTTTGGCCCTAACAATGTTGCAAATATCTGTTACAGTGTTTTTTAATGCACAAGAAATAGAGAAACAAATGAAACACTCGTCGAGAAACGTGCAAGAGTTATAGTCGGATGGACCATATACATGAGGTTGTGCCAATCATTCATATACGTGGACTCTACTGTCTACTCCCGTACAGTCATACATACAAGGATACAAGTCGATTACGTTGGAGGTAGCAGCTAGCTTGGCGTGTGTCTCCCGGCCCGACGACTCAATCCCTTGCGCACGCATATCTAGTTATCTACGCTCTCAACACGTGCCGCCGCCTCCGGCCTATCGACCCTCGCCTCGATCGTATCCATGCTCCCGTGACGATCACGAGGACCTTCATGGTCCCTGGGTCAGCCAGCACCGACGGCTTCCTCAACGCCGACCTTTCCAACCGCCGGTCCGCAACCTTCTCCGGCGGCGGCTACGACTGGTCCATCCACTACTACGCAGGCAACCTCCTGGACCCGAACGTGGACTGCCTAGACATGTGCCTGCAGCTCGACACCAGGAGCGCCAGGGCCACGGCGGCGTTCGAGCTGCGCCTCCTCGACCCCACCGGCACCCTGCCGCCGTGGGAGCTGACGCAGGAGGCGCCGCCGGCGCAGCTGTGCACCCACTTCAAGAGCCGCGATTACAGGCTACAGCTAAACCTCGTCGTGCCCAGGGCATTGCTGGACTCGGCCCGGGACCCTCGGTACCTCACCCGAGGCAGCCTCCTGTTTGAGTGCACCATCACCGTCTTCACGGACGCGCCGCCGCCGGCGCCAATGGCGCCCACGGCGGACCTGTTGTGTACCAAGGCCGCCCCGGCTTCGGACATGATGGAGCAGCTCGGCGAGATCTACGCGACTGGGGACGGAGCTGACGTGACCTACTCCGTCCAGAGTGAGATTTTCCGTGCCCACAAGATCATACTCGCGATGCGGTCGCCGGTGTTCATGGCGCAGCTGTACGGAGGGATGAAGGAAAGCACGGCGGAGCTCATCGAGGTCGAGGACATGCTGCCGGACGTCTTCAAGGCTCTTCTGCGCTACATCTACACTGATACACTGCCTGACGAGGACGACGATGCTGTAACTGCAACCGAAGTGATGTCCCATCTGCTCGTGGCTGCTGATCGGTATGGAGTGGAGAGGCTCAGGATCCTGTGCGAGCACAAGCTCTGCGATGCGGTCGACGCCGATAGCTTGGTGAAAATGCTGGTTTTCGCGGAGGAGCAGCACTGCGGTATGCTCAGAGATGCTTGTATTGAGTTCATGGCTACTTCGGACAGGATGGGGAAAGTGGTGACAAGCAAAGAGTATGCGCAACTGCGTAGGACCCACCCTTTGGTTTTGATAGATGCGCTGGAGAAGTCAAATAGGTTTCGCAGAGAGAGTGTGCTAAATTTTTCTCTTGGAGGGGTGAATATATAGTATTGACTTATGAACATCAATCATGCATGTCGCTAATTTGGACAGTTACCCAGGTCTACCACAATACAACTTTTCTTAGGCTGTAGCCCGCAAAGAACATGGGATGTTTTCTGTTTGGCAGCGCTCAGAGAAAGGCACTACTCCGTATTTGTTACTCCCTCCGTTCCAATTTATTCGTCGTTTTGGCATTTCAAGATTCATAGTTAGTAGTATATATGTATCTAGACATAAGTATATATGTAGATACATACTATTATCTATGAATCTAGATTTGCCAAAACGTCTTATAATTTGGAACGGAGGGAGTAATTGTTTGTTACTACTATTTGCTATTCCGATCTTGCTACATAATTAGACTACCTTTTGTTAGCTTTGTTTGGTTATAAGGTTATTATAGGTGGGGTAAATTACAAAGTGCCTTTGTATTTCAATTCACATACTGATTGAGGGTTTGATTTCTATTATTGGTTTACTCATCATGCACAAAAGTGAAAAATATACAAAAATAAGTATCTGAATTTGTGTGAATTCTGAATAATATCTACGTAACCAAGGATAATCATGACATCATCAGATAGTAAACTCACTTTAGATTACGTAGAACGCCCTTTTTCTTCTTCTGGTGGGACAGGAATGATGACATTGGAGGCCATGGCATGCGGTGCAAGCTACATTAGTTCACAGATATGATAAGTACTTATCATATTTATCATGCTGGCTATTGCCTTGCATATATCTTCATGCATGGATTTTCCCTTGGACTATAGTAAAAGTAACAAATTATATATTGTTAGCACTATTGGTTCGGCGCGGCGATTGACTGCTGATTCATCGAACTCCTTGACAACCCACATTTTGGAGTTGGACTGACATTTTTCATTTGGCCTGTAACACACATGCTTTTGGAGTTTTGATGCATGTATCTCTGTTCCAAAATTGGCGAAATAGAGTTTGGAAATGGTTCCGTCAGGCAAGATGTTCTCGTCACGCAATATGCTGGATCAGCTTAGATATTCATTAAACATGTATGAACCAATGTAATGACGTTCTTGTAAAGGGTTTTGGTTTTGAACGCTTGTAATTGAACTTCTTTTCTAATTTTGTTTCCTCAACATTTTGGACTAGAGTTACGACCAGATTGACCTATATAATCCTATATGCTTAAGAGATCTTCCAAACAGATCATCTTAGATATTCATTAAACTTGTATGAACCAATGTAATGATGTTCTAGTAAAGGGGGTTTTCGTTTTGAACGCTTGTAATTGAACCTCTTTTCTAATTTTGTTTCCTCAACATTTTGGACTAGAGTTACGACCAGATTGACCTATATAATCCTATATGCTTAAGAGATCTACCAAACGGTTTTTAAACAAACCTGCAAAAGCTCTCTTCAATTGTCTCTTCAAAGCAATTGAGACACAGACACTCACACTCGCACACATCCACCCTTATGAATAAAATATATAAGAAATACACTTGTATAAGAATCTAATTGCATACATTTGGGAAAGTCCAACAGAGACACATACACTCACACACACTCACCTTTATGATCGAATACAAATATATAAGAAATACGTGTATAAGAATCTAATTGCATACATTTGGGAAAGTCCAATAGAGACACATACACTCACACTCATGCACACATTCATCCTTATGAATAAATGTATGCAAATCTACCCTTATGAGCACCTTCAAGGGGAGAGATGGACGGCGAATAGCATATATAATACATTACTTTGTGAGTTTAGGACTATATATCTAGATTCACGATATGTATAAGAAATATAATAATCAAAGTCAATATCATGCCTTGAGTTCACAAAAAAGGTAAAAACAGGAAAAAGATACAAAAACAGATGGAAAGATAGTAAACCAGAAGCCATTGCGAACAAATCTATGCCTTTCTAAATTGTCTGGTTTCCTGTGTATCAAACATTGTGCATCCACCTATTAATTTAGCCCGAAAAAACGATATCATTGTCTGATCAGGTAAAGGAACCCACGAGCTATATATATATATGCTGTGCACCCACTTCAAGAGCCGCGATTACAGGCTGCTAAAACATGGAAAATAACACTTTTTTTGCCCTTATTTAGCTTCAAGACTTCAAAAGGAAGATAAGGGTGTAGTAATGACAAAGTATATGAAGTTAAATTCAACATCAAAGATTAATCATATATACACATACAAAGGGTGCTGGTGAATATTAAATAATGTTGCCTTGAGATCATAAAAATTATAACTAAATGTAAAACCATAATCTGTAAAGGCACAAAAACAATGTTATAATAATTAGCTAGTCCTAGCGTCATATATATTTAGAAACGGAGAGAGTGAGTACATATTTAACCATTTTGACCATTAGTCAATTATTCTCATTGCATTGACTCCAAACACTTGTGAAGTCTACTTCACTTCTCCAACACTTCAAACAGTAGATAAGGGTGAGAGCTTTCAAGCTGCATATATATAACCTTGAGTCGCTGTCACTTGGAACATTATATGCGAAGTGGTCATGAACTCAATGCAAGCATCCTTGAGCAGTTGAGCGTACATATTTTAACCATTCTGACCATTGATTAATTATTCTCATTACACTTTGTGAAATCCGCTTGACTTCTCCAGCACTTCGAACAGAAGGGTGAGAATTTTTTAGCTGCATATACCCTTGGGTCTCTGCCACTTTACCCATTCTATTGTGAAGTGGTCATGAACTCGATGCAAGCATCCTTGAGCGTGTCACAGTGGTGCTGATCAGCCAACGCTAGGCTATCCGCCACGTTATCGACGTCAAGCCTTTTGCAAAGAACGCGCTCACATATCAGCTTCAGCCTCTCTACACTACCGGTCCGCAGCCGTGAGCAGCTCCCAAACATTGTGGTCCTCTTCGCCATCATCACCACCCCCTTCATCATGATTACTACTATTGCTGATGACTGCAGGTAAAGCATCAGTGTAGATGTAATGGAGCAAAGCCCTGAACGTGTCGGCCCGCATGTCGTCAACCAAGATGGACTGCACCGCCCCGTTCGCCTTCATCTCCCCAAAGAATTTCGCCTTGAACACCGGTGACCGCACGGCGAGTATGATCTTATGTGCCGGGAAGAGCTCACCCTCGACAGAGAAGGTGACGTCCGCGCCCTCGCTCGTCTTGAGGACCTCACCAAGCTGTCCAATCATGTCCGAAGGCGGCATGTCAATTTGCGCAGAAGCACCCGGTGTCATCTGATCTTGATCCTCCGGGAAGACGATGACCGTGCAATGGAACAAGAGCCGGCAGCCGTTGACGTACCCAACACACTTGTCATGCAGGGAGGTCCGGTCCATGTCGACGCCGGCGCTGGAGAAGAAGTGGTTGATGTGGTCGTCGCCGCAGCCGCAGCCACCGCCGCAGTCGCGAACGAAATAATACCGCGGCGGCATAGCGGAGAGTACTCTCGGGGGCAGGATGGTGGTGCGGTCGAGGACGCTCAGTTCGTGGGCAGCCTTCACCCTAGAGCCCCTGGACATGAGCTCCAGTGGTCGATGCTGCGGACAATGTTCGTGGGGTAGAAGCAGATACGCCAGTAATAGCCGGCGACGGAGAAGACGGGAAGCTCGAGGGCGACAGGCGGGAAGTAAAGCGACGGGTCATTCTGGTGGGGGACGACGACCCCGGGCACCTCGAACACAACCGATCCCCTGAGCTCCATTGTCGTCGATGGATTGAGGTTCTTCAGACCTTGATGTGACAAGTAGCACGCCGCGAAAGGAGGCCTAGAGCTAGCGTTTCGGGCGACACGGTCTTCCTATTAGCAGATTGAAGGAGGGGGCGACATGGGCGGCCCCCAACCTTAGCGCCGCCACCACCCCGTCCACGCCACCGCGCCTCGCCGCCGCCGGAGCTCGCCGCCGGAAGCCCGGGCGGAAGCTAGGATGGCGGCGGCGGGACCTTCTGACCTGCTCGCAGGGGTGGTGGCTCTACTGCACCCGGCGGTGGCGGCGTTGGGGTGGCGATGGCCACTCCCTGGCCCTGCCCTGCTCTCGTCGTCTCCCCTGCCCAGGTGGGCTGGGGGACGGGGGTAGTGCGGAGTTCCTGCCGGCCTTCTGCTTCAACTCGCCGTGATTCAACGCCTTCATCGCTTCGCGTCCCTCCCCACGGGGGCAATCTGGACGAATTTCGCTAGCAGTCGTGCAGCCGCCTTCCCACGGGTTGGTGCCGTTCCTTTGCCAGCGGAACCTTGCTCCGGGTGGCAGTGTTCGTCGATGGTGGCCGGAGTGCGTCTTTTCTTGCGATAGCGGCGCCCTGTGGTTATGCGAAGATGCTGGTGTCCTACAGGTGAGGGCGACTGTGGTGACGGTAGTGGCGGCGATCTGGGAGAAATCCTTGTCCGGCATGTTGTGCCGGACCGGTGGCTGCGATGTGTCTGTGATACACACCTTGTTGAAGGCGCTGCTGAAGACGTTGGTCAGACCGTCCCCTGTTGCGCCCGTGGTTGATCAATAACTGGGTGAAAATCTAGCCTGGTTTCTTCAGGCCGGCGACGGCAGTGCAGGCGCGTTGTCGAAGTTCTTGGTTGCCAAAGACGTGTGGACACTATGTTCGGTATTCAGCGCAGGGCGAATGAGGCATTGGATGGTGTAACAGTTCGGAGGTTGGTTTGCAGTATCTGCACAAGTCTTCGTGCTGTTGCCTTCGAAGAAGCATCAATGGTGGTTGGTGTCCAGCGTTTTCAGTTCTTTGTAAGGCCTGTTAAACGTGTTATAGCGATCTTGGACTCCATGATGGAATGTAATTTTCTTATTTCTGTTTGGCCGTAGCCGTTCTGGTCAAGGCCGGGTAATATATTATCCATTATAAAAAAAAGTAGCACGCCGCTCTTTTTGGATGGAACAAGGCGGCGGTTGATGATGACGGCAGCGCACCGGACAATGACGTCTCGCCGTGATAGATTATTATTGCATATTTGCTAGCCGCCGTGGCTCTACTTGGATCGATATCTGCCGGTTAAATAGATTGGACACACCACCGGAGTCCGGACCGACAGCCGACTACATGTCGTGATCGATCATGAGACGGCGATTCTGATCAGAGACGACCGATACGACTACGATGCATTTATGCCGACGGAAAAATTCGGTTGCCCACGTATCAGCGAGATCAATTATCTGTCAGGGGTAATTAAGGCCTCGATCTGTGATTGATAACGGGAGTACGGGACCAATACTCATCTTCGTAAAAGGAAGGGCAACAGTGCAAACCCAAACCGTACCGTCCTCAATGCCTGTCAGACGATCGAGCTGCATCCATCAACGGCGGCGTCTCAGATGATGAACTTTTGGGAAGACTTCGAGTGTTTGGATGGAAACATGGATTGTCTGTTATCTCTGCACATCTGGAGTTCTAAATTTATTCCTCCACACCATTTATCTGGCCGAACAATGGATTTAGTTACTAGTAGTTATGGTTATGATGAAACACCAATTTCGAAATACAGTTACATATAGAACGTCCTCTAAACATGGCGAATTGCAGAGCAAAAGTGTGTTTTTTATTATCATCAGATTGGTAAAGGGCTAATGACCTTTCCACACATTACAAAAATACTATCTTACTATTACTAATTGGACGTTAATCCTCGCGAGAAGTGCTAGAAATAAAGATAAATCCTAGAAATTCTCACAAAAATCAGAAACATCTAGCCATTAATTTGATATACATAATCATCCTAACCATTGGATCTACTCTATTTTAGAGAAAATTACCCACCTATGCCATTATAAAACAACAGCCTAAATAACCCCCTATACATACATATAAATTTCCCACCACTGCCATTAGAAAAAAAATGTATAACTCGATTAAAAAAAGAACAGTACGATCCATGAAGCCTAACTATTGTGTGTACGACTCCTTTTCGATTTCAGGAAAAAAAATTAGATAACCAACCGATCTCCATGCATGGATCCTTAAATGCTCTTATTAAAAGCGGAGAGAGAATCTTGCCAATATCTCAAAAGAATATTCACAATAAAATGTACGCCTAAACACTAATAAAAATACTTGGAAGCAAATCATCAAACCTTCTAAAATAAATGGACGCCAGCAACAAGTACTCATCCAACCCAAACAAACTATTTTAATCATTCATAAATATAATTTTTAAAATGCTACTAATTCCGTTCCTACTTGCAAAATATAAGTGGATTATATAAAGGAAACAGAGTTAATTATTATTCTAGAACCACTTACCTGCCATAAATACTTTGAATAAACTGTTCATACATATCTAATTTTAAATTATTGTGGTCTCATTGGGGAACCAGAAAAACACATCATGCATAGATACCTTGAGTAACTATTTTCTGTATTAACTATAGCAAAAAGTTAATTTCAGATCATCGATGGGTACCATGTTTAGATCCTTGAATAAATCTTGAAAAATGTGACATTAGTACTAAGTTGATAACTCAAAAACAGATTGACAAATTCCGCCACAACGAACCTTTACCAACTTATCTATAATAAATTGGTAAGCTTATTAGAGCAACTCCAACAGGCTCTCCATATCATTTTCTATCTTCAAAAATAAAAAAAGAACGCCAAAAAGCTCATTCCAACAGCCTCGCTAGTTTTCAGAATCGCTATCTCCCTCGCCAATCTCCCCCTTCCGCTCGCGAGCTGTGGCGAGCCTGTCTCTTATACACATCTATCCCAAGCACCAGAA
>OAMR01000276.1:1321592-1336441 GCA_900205405.1 Echinochloa crus-galli | reverse complement strand
AGATCCAAAGAACTAAGATTATTGTACATTAGTTTAGGACCTATTTGTTTCCCGGAAAGATTATATAATTCATGTTACATGTGCTGCATTATATAATCCAAATTATTATATGATGTAGAGAAATAAGGTGTAGGGGTGTTCGGCAACCCACATTGTTGGAGTTTTAGATTATTATTTTTGAATTATCTAAAACAACCTAGATTAAAACTGGTCATGTTTAACTGAGATTGTTGGACATTAGTTTAAGGCCTATTTGTTTCCTAGGAAGATTACTGTATAATTCAAGTTATATGTGCTACATTATATGATCCAAATTACTATATGGTGTGGAGAAACTATAGGTGTTTGCCAACCTACATTGTTGGAATAATCTAAAATAACCTAGATTATAATTTGTCGTGTTTATTGTCCATATGAGATTATAATCTGCAGTCCAGGAAAATAATATAAAACAAATAGACCCTTAGCAACACACGCATGATGCATGCAGAGATCCTATACGAGCCAACTAAACTAGATTAAATCCTTCATCTTCTTTCAATAATACAATTATGTTAAACAAATTCCATTTATCACATGTATTGAGCAATACAGGATATATAAACTGGAACAGAAGACACCATAGCCCCAAAACAAGATGCAACTGAAATGAGCGACACGGGAATGGAGCAAGTTCGAAAGGGGCATCTTTTCGAGGACGAAATATTTACAAGGGACAGACCTACCCAAGATGCTATGGCGACATGTGGTTGTTCCGATAGATGCCATGGCTTATTTGTATCATTTACGTGTAATAACACCATTGAAGAAGAAGAAGAAGAAGAAGAAGGTCAGAAACCATCATCAGACATATGCCACATGACGGAAAATATCCAAGTAATGATCAGTCTGATATTCAACCATGTTATTAATTATTCATTTACGGGTGAACTAACATTTCTCATTATTACGTAATGCTCTACTTCTATATTATAAATTAAAATTAAACACAGTTTAAGCTTGAAATTTTGTGATTCTACTTAAGATAACATTGAAGACCAAATAGAAATTTGAGCAATTCTACTCCCTCGAATTAAACATAAAAAAATAAAATTTAAAAGACCTAGCACGTGCGGTAGCACGGGTTGATTGGCTAGTGTTTTTCTAATTAAGGAGCTTTGAAGCATTAATCATAGGGGTTTTACTTATATAATGGGCTAATGTCTATGAGTCTCCGATCCTCCCACATACTTTTATAACCTTTCAGGGGTGTACAATTTTACCCACATGATTGCCTAGCCTCACATCTATATATGACGTACTGGTCTCCAGGAACAGTGTACCTGCCTACAACTCTCGCTAGTTAGAATCCCTTAGGTCCACCCACGGATGTATCATCGATAGAAAGAGTTGCTCCCAACACCAACTATCACATAACCTTCTTTAAAGTGGGCGGCTCCGGCAGAAGGCCAGGCGGGCCATGTCGGCGCAAATGTTTTCAGCCACCCGATCGCGATCCAACCGCTAGGATGCAGCAGTGGCCGCGGTCTTTTTGCGTTTACACCCTTCCGTTTTTAGGAAATCGAACCCGAGGTCCATACTTTAGTTGACCAGAAGCTTTCCGACACCATCCCTCCGTCCTTAGGGCACCAGCAACAGGTGTAGTTAGGCTCTCTATATAGATTCCAGGTTGGCAATCTATCCTACGTGGAAGGAAATAAATGAAGAAAGAGAACACAGCTCTCTACAGACCTGGCGTGAGCCGATAGATAAAATCGAGGCGGTTATCGGCAACGAAATGACGCGCAATCGGTCAAGCTGCCGCTAGATGGGATCGACTGCTCCCTTCCTTCCTTTTTTCCCCCGCCTCCGCATCTTCCCGCGTAAAGCTCGAACTCCTCGTCTCCGGCGCGCCAAATCTTCACTTTCGTGGCATCCGCGCGCCAAATACATCGTCTCCTTCCCGCTCAAGTGCAAGCCAAATCCCCCTCAAAATCTCACCAGTTAATTCGCTTGCCTCCCAGCTTCTCCCAAAACCTAGCACCCCCAATCCCAAATCCTTGCAGGCCATGAGCCATCGGTCGAAGCGGGAGGTTGCTCCTTCAACTCCTCAAGCTCCAGCAGCCGGTGTTCCTTGGTGGGGCGCTGCAGCGAAGCCCCACGTCTCCTCCCCGGTTCCTGGTGAATCCATGGCTCCGCCTCCAGGTAACATGACTCGTTTCTTCCTATGCAAATTAAGTAGATGTTCATGGTAATAGAGATTCCTTTTCTCGATGGTCCAATCACTCTGCCAGAATGTAGATTACTACTTCATAGTGCTTTTGGTTTATTTATATTTATATTCAGATCCCTCCTTGTTTGCTTGTTGTCGATGGAACTTAAACAATCCTCCTACTATGGTGTGTACGGAAAGACTAGTGTGTGTATAAGCTATGCAAAGTATATTTGCGTTTATTTTTATTCCTATTTGGTAAATAACTGTCTTATGAATCTTACATAGGTTGGTGGCCTGGAGCACTGACACAACACAATTCATTTGTTTCCCCATATGGACATTGGATGGGCGGCGTACCCACGCCTAATGGCCACATCAATCTGGACGCATCCACAGATTCATTAGAATGGTAAGAAATTGATTTTGCAGTACTGATTGATGATTTCTAAAGCTAACATTTTCTCATGATTTAATTTGCAGTATGCCTGGCGGGTTTCAGAGCCTTCTCCGAAATGGCCTGCGCCTTCATACCCGGCAACACATTCTGAAACAATCAATCAACATGTTGCATCAGGTTCGAAAAGAAAAACTGTCGTTAACATTGATGATGGAGAAGAGATCAGGAAAGAGAAGCGTCTGTCATGGGAGCCAGATGAAGATGTGCGATTGGTAAGTCTACACAGTGCAGTGTTGTGTTATGACTTTACAATGATCAAATTAGTCTCTAAACTTGCAACCTATGTGTGTGTAGGTGAGCGCCTGGCTCTTTCACTCAAATGACCCGATCAATAGGAATGGCAAGAAAAATGATCATTATTGGGGAGATGTGCATGCACAGTATAACAGCACTACTGCTCCTAATCGAAAAAGGAAAGTGAAGCATCTTAGAGATAGATTTCAAAAGATTAAGAAATGGGTCGGGATGAAACTAGTAGTCTTTGAATGTAGTGACGTGGAGATGAAGTTTAGTGATTGATTTTGTATCATGGTCTTCCGAAAAAAACTAGTACTTTGCTTATTTCTACTTCTACTGTAGTTGCACTTCTTGCACTCTAGTTAAATGTTGAGATGCTACAATTATCTATTTTCAAATGTTCCCATGAATTGGTACTGTGGTATTTACTAAGTTTCTTCTTTGAAAGTGATGAATTCCGATTCTTGTGTTAAGTTTATTTTCATGTAGACACATATGTAGTTACAGTGATGGTGTTTATGATGGATCCTGGGCATTCATGTGGATGTGCAGGCATTAAAAGCAGTTATAGACATGCATATAGACACTCCATTGAGTTGGTATACTATAGTATAATCTATAGGTGACATGGACCTTGCTATAGAGAGCTGCTCTCTATAATTGTTGCGGGTGCCCTTATCCCCACCGCGTTCCCCTTCCTCTCGCCTCCTCCCCTTCCTCCGGCACCTCCGCTGCGCGGCCGCCCCTACCTCCCCTCCGCCCCCACCCCTCCCCCCCCGTGCTGGTTGGCAGGCACGTCAATCACAGATCAGGTAAGGCACACATACTCATTTATCCTTTTCCTCCGGGATGCATGTCGGGTTGCCGGCTCCGCTTCCTTGTTGCCCCTTCACTTCGTGCGCGGCATGAACTTTGCCTGGGCGCTCGCTACTTGCCTGTCATACAACGGAGACACCTGCCGGTGGCCGTGGGCGGCGAGCAGACTTAGGAGCAGCGGCATCAGGATACCATGTAGATATCAGTGCGGGTGCCATGGCGTGCTGTCCGGCGTACAGGAAGAAGCTGCCACCGCAAGTGTTCTGGATGAGAAAAAAAATGATATTATTGTAGCTTCTATCGCAATATTGTTTGCTAAAGAAATAGTCTAGATAGTGAGTTATGCATGTTTACTGCAGCATCTTTGGGCCGCACAAACATTTGTAGTATGTGCTGGCAACAAAATTTACACAGCAAAGAAATGGCCATGCTCCTAATTTTAGTAGTACGTGACTCATTCTCCTCTCTATTTATTAATGTTTTATCACATCTGAATCACCTTCGCTCTGTCGCATGTCTTCCTGGTTAATTACAATGTATCAGTTTGGAGTACCATGGGACCGAGTGAAGTTATGGGGTTCAAGATAGTTTAACCAGACCATGTATTCCATTGAGCTCTGTTAAGTTCATTCTCAAGCATTGTAAAATTTGTGCATCTTCTTTTTTTGCCTGCTTAGGAAGCAAACTAAAGAATTCCACACAGCTGATTTATCCAACATATATCTTTCTGCTCTACGCTTTCATTGCAGAATTCCACACGGCTGATTTACCCAACATATATCTTTCTGCTCTACACTTTCATTGCAGAATTCCACACGGCTGATTTATCCAACATATACCTTGACATGCATAGCACTGACCACTTAGTTGTTTGTGAGGCTTAAAACATTTAGTAAATGGGATTCAACTTTTGTCAAATTTTGGAGCATTCTTTGTTCAAGTATAGGGTCTATACAATGTTTTGACTCCCACAAAGAACATAGGAATTCAGATGCACCAGTAAGAAATGGGTTAAGTGATATGGCAGTTCACTTTATGAACCCAGAAAATGTCGATTATGTGATTTGGTTGCGATGGACAGCACAACGTTTCATGAAATTAGGTGTAACCTCCAATTTGAACAGCTTAAACTGCGTGTGTAAATGAAAGAAGGGGAGTACATGAGACCTGTTCTTTTTCATGTGAGATAGGGAAGATAAGGTTCTCCATATCTAAAGTTCTGAACTGAACCTATGACTGCAGTTCGGTCACCACAATCATGTGCTCTTCTATAAATTAGGCTAAGATATGGAGGATTCTTCATTCTAATGAGTAGAAAAACTCTTTGTAGTCTTGCAGGGAAATTGATTCAGACACGAGGTTGTTCCGCTATATGAGATTTCGTTGTGGCCAAAGGGCATTGGCAGGCTGAACATGGAGGATACATGTCCATGCTCTGCAGTTCAGTCACCACAATCATGTGCTCTTCTATAAATTAGGCTAAGATATGGAGGATTCTTCATACTAATGAGTAGTAAAACTCTTTGTGGTCTTGCAGGGAAATTGATTCAGACACGAGGTCGTTCTGTTATATGAGGTTTCGTTGTGGCCAAAGGGCATTGGCAGGATGAACATGGAGGATACATGTCCATGCCTTTCTTTTTGATTCGGTTCTGATGCACACAATTTGCTTGAATACCAATTTCCTTTATATAACAGATTTTTTTTGAGCTAATATCAGTGCCCATATCTTCTGTATTTGCATGTTTAATTTTAGCAAACCATCTGTGCTTGAGAAGCAGTAACAGTAGTGCAAAGTGGAATGAGGGACTGCAGATAGACCATCAGTTTGCAAATCGTGATGTGTGAAGACCCAATGGGGTAGCTGCAAGCTGCTGCAACATCAATGCCCTCTGCATTGCCTTCTAGATGCAAAAAAGTTGCTGAGGTATGTGCATCTCCCACACGTAATATGAAATGCTCATAAACTATTTTATTAATTTACCAAGAAATTCTCCTTCAAAACATAAAAGTAAATTGTGTCATGAGCTTATCCATTTCATTTTTAGAGTAAGATGGATAATCCATGTCGTGTTTCTATCCCAACAGCTCTTCGGTTTTAGAGTAAGATGGCAAATCCATGTTGTGTTTCCCTCCCAACAACTCAGTGAGTGGTATTCCTTCAAGCTGAATGCTCATAATGACTTCAGTGTGATGGCATTCCAAAGGTATTTGGTACTCTACTTTGTGGATGAAAACTGTAGTAAGTAGGGTATCAATGGCTTGCTTTGTTTTATTGTCTCTTTATGATTTATATGGCGGTATCTTCTTAAATTTGTTTGGGAAATGATTTTGTTTCAGCTTTGAGAGGCCATATATCATATTAGCCATCCTAATTGGAGGAATAGGAAAGCATTGTCGATGTAGTGCATTCGCTTGCCTAATTAGTTTTTCTTGCCTTAGAATATCAAAATTTTGTTTACTGAACTGAAGTATTTTGCCAGATGTGCAATTCTGATAGAAGACAAATGTTCTGACCTGTAGTTGCTGATGGAAACAGGAGAAGCGAAGGTATTAGATAATTCAAAACCAATTCAAGGGAAGGGTGTTGCTTCAACCATATTGTCATAATATCTACATTTGTTAAGCCATTTCTGAACTTAATTAACCAAAGATTGTTTTTTATGGAAAATCTGCACAGACACCACTTTCTATGGCCGACCTGTAGTTTTAGTAGGTGGACAGCTTGGTTCTTCATGCAACATTGACAAAAGGTATTTGGTACTCTACTTTGTGGATGAAAACTGTAGTAAGTAGGGTATCAATGGCTTGCTTTGTTTTATTGTCTCTTTATGATTTATATGGCGGTATCTTCTTAAATTTGTTTGGGAAATGATTTTGTTTCAGCTTTGAGAGGCCATATATCATATTAGCCATCCTAATTGGAGGAATAGGAAAGCATTGTCGATGTAGTGCATTCGCTTGCCTATTAGTTTTTCTTGCCTTAGAATATCAAAATTTTGTTTACTGAACTGAAGTATTTTGCCAGATGTGCAATTCTGATAGAAGACAAATGTTCTGACCTGTAGTTGCTGATGGAAACAGGAGAAGCGAAGGTATTAGATAATTCAAAACCAATTCAAGGGAAGGGTGTTGCTTCAACCATATTGTCATAATATCTACATTTGTTAAGCCATTTCTGAACCTAAGATTTTTTTATAGAAAATTTGCGCAGGCATCAATTTCTATGGCCTCAGCAATAGCTCCTTTTTCACCTGTGGTTTTAGTAGGTGGACATGGTTCTTCATGCAACATTGACAGCAGTAATGGTTGTTCTTTGTTAAGATAGATTTCCATGTTTAGGATCTTCAGGTAGCTTGCTCCGTTGTATATTTATTTGCCTGCTGTAATCTCAGATTTGTATTGTTAAATAGATACAGTGTTTGTTCTACTTATTTGTGTATGTGTTCATTTTCTGCTATACTTATGTCTATTTCCTTCCTTGGCTGTTATTGTTATCCCGACAAGTTTTTCTTCCCATTTCTGACTTCTTTCCCCGTCCTACTCTTTCTTTGTCTCCTGTCAGTGCAAATCCTAGAGTCATACAGACACTTCTTTGGACAATGATGCAGTCGTTTGTACCATACTCAAGACATTAATTTAATCAAATTTGCCTTCGTCTACTTTGAGTTTTACCTGGAAAACCACCACGCTGAGGAAAAAAAACTTCTTGCATTAGTATTATTTTTGCATTGCTATGAAAGCATTTGGTTATTTATGTTCTATAATACTTCCATAATCAACTTTTATGATGTCATGTTTGTAGCCTAATGAATAAGTTCATAGTAGAATATTTTTTTGCTATAAATTCAGTATATGATATCACATCCTCGTCTGCCGCGCGCTGGGCGGTCAATCACTAGTCACCACGCAAGCAGACCTGCATGTCACTTGGTCAGCAGATGCCTTAGTAGTACCAACCTCCCAAGAGGTCTTGAGTTCGATCCGCAGTGGGACCGATGTGATGGCTTTTAGATATGCTCAAAACTAATCCAAGATAATCTCTTCAAGGCGGGCGTGAGTATAGGTCTTAGCTTACGAATAGGGGGCGTGCGTGAGGTGTGAGTGCGTGTGGATACTACAACTTGTACTTTGTAAGCAAGGTATCTTTTAAAAAAACTATCGCATCACCACCAGAAATGGTTATATATCTTTGCTTAGAAATCATATAAGTATCACCGCACAAACTTCACAAGCACCAGATGCATCACCTTAGCCCTTGGGATGGATTTCTAGGTTTATCTAGCGGAGTGTTAATTAAGTCCTCAAATATTCGATACCCCAAAGGTCATAGCATTTTGGCCTCAAATACACGATGACATTCGACCTATTCGTTGTTATTATGTTTCATTGTGAATTTATTCATATTTCGGTAAGAGGAGTGATCCTTTCAATCATTTATGCACTTGAAATGGGATATATATTGTGGATGTTTGGTGTATAATATCCCATTTGCGACATTGAAAATAGATGGGATCTTCAGAATAATTGAAGCAGTAGAGAATTTAATTTTGTTTATATCCTAGCCTTAAGCAGTGGTGTATTTTTGAAGAATAAATTGCTATCTTTCTTCTGTTCTGCACTCATAGACTACCAGCTAATCAATTTCTTTTGCTTTTTTCATTTGCTGGTTGCAACAAGCAAGGAGGACGTGACGGAATGAGGAGCTGCAGCTTCTTTTGAACGGCAAGTTGGATGTCTCCCCAAACTTGTGATGATGACTAATAAGAATGGACTGAAGAAACCACAAGGACATCAGATGACAGGAAGGTATAGTTCAATAATTGCTAGTTTCCCAGCTATATCCTGGATTACAACCTAAGTCAGCTATATCGCTAGTTGTTCCTATACATATTACTGAACTAAATGCAATATTGCTAATTTTCCATTCCTATTAGCTCCTTGTACAATTACAGAAATCATGTGCAATTGTTTTGTTCCTGACCTACTGGAAAATACTGACTACACAGATACGGTGACTATGATCGACCAGGAAATTGCTCGTTACTATATAGCTTTTTATTGCTGTCTCTATATAATTTGGGGATACTTATTTTTTATGTAGCTCTGTCTTTTCAAGTACAGTAGCCGAACGTACAAGATGAGAGTTTGGGATTTTAACATTTGACAGTTATTGGGGGTACATTTGTGAGCATACTGTTCATTTCAGTTTACATTCTCTCTCTCAATTGTGTTACGGACAATTCGTGCATATTAGGACAATGATTTACATATGGCATTATCTCTGTCTTTTGAATTATATCCCATCAGTTATTGTTGTACACATGTAATATATGGAGTATTTATGTCGTTGCCTTCTAACTGGCTTACTGCTATTATGTGTTTTTGCAGGAGGCAACAATTAAGAAAAAACATAGAGTATGCCCAAAAAGACTACTTATATCCAAGAGGGTCGCTTTTGCCAGGGAGTTCTACGACTGCCATCCCATCTCCAGAAAGACTACTTAAATACATGGTATTGAGCTCTGTTTAATTTGCATGAAGTTCTTCACACTACGGGAGAGCTGCTGTTTGCCGAGTGCCAGGGGCAAAGACGCGAAAACACTCGGTGAATACTTTGCCGAGTATGGCATTCGGCACAGCGCTTACGGCAAATCGGATGATGGCAAAGAGCTATTTGCCGAGTTCTTTCCATCAGGCATTCGGCAAAACGTTTTTTGACAAAATAAAAAAAAATAGGGTGCCGCCCCCTGTGCCTCTCGCCTACCCTCGCCGTTCCCACAACGCTCGCCGGGGGTCGCTGCTGCGCCCCTCACTGGTGTGCCGCCCTCGCTGGCCAGCCACCTGAAGGGGCCGCCGGGGAGCGCCTTGGAGCAGCCGGAGTCGCCGCGTCTAGGGCCGCCGCCACCGCCTTGGAGTCGCCATGCTTGGGGCCGCCGTCGCCGCCTTGGAGTCACCGCGGCTCTATAGCCGGGGCCGCCTCTCCCTCCGCCACGCCATGGCTGTGGCCACCGCAACCGCCGCTGCGCTCGCCCACCCGCGCATGTGAGCGGCCGCCCGTCGCGAGGAGAGGAGAGGAGAGGGGAGGAGATGGAGGTGAGCGCAGTGTTGGTGGTGATTCGGCACGAGCACGACGGTGGCGGCCGCAACCCCGGTGGTGGGGGACCCGCACGGCGGGGCAGCAGGCACCGTGCGGCCGGCCCGAGGCGGAGTGCGAGGCGAGACAAAGAGAGAGAGAGAGGCTTATCCTTTTTGTGTGATTGTGAGAGAGCGAGATGACAGAGGAGGGGAGAGAGAGGCTTATCCGAGGGGGAGGGTTCTGACCAATATGGAAGCAGTATTCTTTGGAGGGCGGATCGATGACATGGATAGGTTTGCCGAGTGCTCAAAGACACTCGGCAAAGAATCTCTTTGCCTGGTGTTTTTCAACACACTCGGCAAAGAATTTCCACCATGTTTAAAAAAATTAAAATTATCAAGCAATTTTTAAAATAATCAAATTTTAGTATGACATAATTTATATTATCTATGACCTATACAAAATGAGTTGAAGTCAAATTCAAATTAAACCATCATTTTGACTCCAAATCCTTACGACTCATTTTGAACTCTGAGGTTATTCTTTGGAGATTCTCCATTTTGTAAGTAACGTACATGTCAAGTTGTGCGAAACATTCCCTACTTTTTATCGTAGCTTCCACGTGTAATACCATCATATCATGACAAATTTAATAATTTTCAGACTTTATTTGCTTTTTGAGACTTTAAAAATCATTCAAACACACGTTAATAGTCATATTTCTTAAACAAGATATGTCGAATTTATTTTTGTTTCATGGGTAAGGTCTTAAATTGGGCTATATAACATAAATATATATATTTTAAATAAGTTTATATTATTATTTGAATCACATATAGTTCAAATTTGATTTGATTCAAAAAATTGCTTGAAATGTAATTAATTAGTTAAATGATAATTAATTAGTTAAATATAGCAATCAAATACAAAAATATACCAAAATTTCACATTGAGTATTACATGTTGTATGTAGAGAGTAGAAAAAGTTTTAGGACTAAAAGGGGGCAAAATATATTTTTACCGAGTCTTTGCCGAGTGTAAAAAAAATACACTCGACAAAGAGGTGTTTGCCGAGTGTCAAGTAAAAAATACTCAGCAAACTTAATCTTTATCGAGTGTTTTTTATTTTGCACTTGGCAAATACGTTGTTTGCCGAGTGTCCGTAAAAAAACACTCGGCAAAGGTGGCGGCACTCGGCAAAAGCGGGATTTCCCGTAGGGTCAGCTCTATGGATATGTTATTTCTGATGCTATTGACTTGAATGCAGAACTCACTAGCATAGTTCGATGAAAGTTTGATTAGTCAATTGTCTCTGTGTTTTTTTTTCAGGAATACGGCCATAGCATTCACCTTGCCTGACACAACTGCAAGTGAGAACAAGGTGGTCAGGCTATTTTGGTGGTGTCAACATCAATTAGTATTACCTATTCGAATACTTTCTGATGTAGCATACTTTATTACGGATCTCAGATATTGTAACCTTCAGAGTCTGAAAAGTTACTATGTTATTTCTGAAGTGGTACAATTTGCTGTGAAAATCTGAAATATGGCCTGTAAAAGTTTTGGTCTTAAATTGGAATGAGAAAATAATAGGCTTGAAAAATAATTGTTATTACAAAATGAAATGCCTTACAATTGGGCTTGGCCCAAAAATGGCTGCTCATTGGATGGGTCTTCTGAGTCCATCAAATATTTTAGACAAACTGAATCGTATGATGCCACATCAGCTCCTAGTCACATGCTACATCATTCCGCACACAAGGTTTAGTGACGTTTTGTATGTATTTAACAACGAAAATCTGGCGTCATAGTTTAGTGACGACAAAAGAATCGTCACAACATTTACAACGAAAAAATGTATATCCGTCATTGAATATCTTTTATTACGCGGTATAGGCGTCGAATGAATTTTTGTCACGTGAGTGTCTTAAATTGCAAAAGGTGTTATGTGACATAAATGAAACGTAATAAAACATGTGTTAGTGAAAGATTACCCTATGAAATAGTGCTTATGTGACGAAGGTCGGCTTCAAGGACAAGATCCTGTCGTCCAGGGGCGGACAGGGGCCTAGGGCCACCGGGGCCATGGCCCTAGGCGTGGCCCAAAACATCCTTCATAGCATCTTTATTTTTCTGTGGCCCAGCTATGTTTTATCTAAATTGGCCCTACTCTTCGACCCAAAGGAATGCGATGCTCTAGAATCAGCCCAGCTATGTTTTATCTAAATTGGCCCTACTTTTCGACCTAAATTGACTCGGCCCAGCAGCCAGCAGCCCAGTGGCCAACGCTATCTCTTATTCTCTCCTAACTCCCTCATGGTCTGCCGGGTGCCGGCCTCGTTCTTTCCTCCCCGACCTGCCGAGTCGCGACTCCCGTCACCGAGCTCTCCCGCCGCCGCCAAACCCTAGCGGCTAGCGCCGGCGCGCCCCGCCCTCCGCCGCACGCCCGCACTAGCCCGCAGTCATGACAGCCCGGCTGCGCGCCCGTGCCGTCGCGGCGCCGCTCGCCGAGTGCTTGCGCGGCCAGGCTACGCCCCTGCTGCGCTGCGCCGCTGCTCACCTGCGCTACCGGTCGCCCGGCCCGCCGCACCTACACCGCGGTCGCTGCTCGCCCGCTCGCCTGGCTGCTGCTGAATTCTGAAAAGCCTGAAGTCTAAAGAGGTGCAGTTTTTATTGTATGCTTCAATTTTAAATTGAGATATACTCAAAATCATGGTTTTAGTTGCCTTTGTGCGCTATCGTATCGTATTACCGTTATATTGTCATGTGAGAGGGTTTTGTTAGTCTAGTCGCTTTGGCAAGTGGCCCTAGGCGTCAAAATGATTTCTGTCCGCCACTGCTGTCGTCCTTTTCGTTCCTCCTGGCCACGCATTAGCGGTACACTCATACTTTGCTTGACAGGGATGATGGTCAAGCTGACGAGGACGTTGCTGAAACCGAAGGTGATCTCCCATCTGCTCGTGGTTGCTGATAGATATAAACAGTGTGGAGAGGCGGCTGAGGATGTTGTGCGAACACAAGCTCCGCGATATGGTCGACGCCGATAGCTTGGTGCAAATGCAGGGTTCTCGGCGGAGTAGAACTACGATATGATACAAGACGCTTGTATTGAGTTCATGGCTACTTTGGACAGGATGAGGGAGGTGGTGGAAAGCAGAGAGTATGGGCAACTGCTTAGGACCCACCCTTTGATTTTGATAGATGCGCTGGAGAAGTCAACTAATAAGTTTCTCAGAGTGTGTGCCAAATCTTTCCTTTGAAGGGATGCATGATATAGTATTGAGTTCTGAATATCAATCATGCATGTCGCTAATTTTGATACTTATTAAGGTTTACCACAATACAACTTTTCTTAGGCTCCCAAATAAACAAGATATTTTTGGAAATGTTTGGCTACAACACACTGTGATTTTATAAAATTGCCCATATTTTTCTGTTTGGGAGCGCTCAGAAAAAGGCAAGGCGAGGCTGCCAAGCTACCAAAAGAACCCGACCGACTAGGAAAGTATAATCTTGTTAGTTTTATTTGGTTATTATATAGGGTGTATAAGTGTATTGCAAAGTGCCTTTATTTTGTACTTCCACAAACAGATCGAGGATTTCATTTCTATTATTGGTTTCAATAATCATCATGCATAATTAATGTGAAAAAATACAAACTTAGATATCTGAATTTGTGCGAATTTTTTAATAAAAACTGCAGAAACTAAGGATCCTCGTATAGTTAACTAGCTTAAGATCACGTAGGACGCCATTTTTCTTCTTCTGGTAGCTTCATACATGCGCGCGATGCAAGCTACATTTGTTCATGACTACTCATATCTATTTGATCTTGCATGCTGGCTTATAACCTTTTCATGACACCATCTGTAACAGTAGATATGTTTTGTTAATAGTTTCAAGATCTGAAACCCGATTGATGTGATTCCACTTGGGTTGATTGCATATTTTTATCAGTGATGGAGATGATTAATTGGATTTTCTTAACTAGGATGAAGTGTTAAATTATTTTTAACTTCGGCAATCATTCAGCCCTACACACTACGGGAAACCCCGTATATGCAGAGTGTGAAAAAAACAAAAAAACACTCGGCAAAGAGCTTGTTTGCTAAGTGTCAAAATAATACACTCGGCAAAGAGCTCCTTTGCCGAGTGTCGGGGACGTCCCAAGGGTGTCCCCTAACCATCGGGGTAAACACCCTCAAAAAACGCCAAACCAAAGAGGTTAGGGTAAACAACGGCCCAAACAAAACCTGGGCAACGCGGCCCGGTGCCGCTCGCCGCGGCCCAAACGACCATCCCGGCTTGATTCGCCCCAAGGCCCAAAGAGCGAACGCCATCTCCGCCCCGCTCGAGGGCCCCCGACCCCCTCGGGCAGGCATGGCCGCATCTCCGCCACGCTCGAGGTCCTTCGACCCCCTCGAGCGGGTGTGACCCCGCTTCCGCCTCGCTCGAGGTCCGCGCGCCTCCTCGAGCAAGTGGATAACTTCGCCCGGCAACCGCATTTAATGCCGCGACCTACCGAGCACCCAAGTCAAAAGACGGGGATGGGACTTCGCCCTGCTCCACGTCGCTGACACGGTAAGGTCCACTGTACCACCTGCCCCCGTCCCGTGCTGACGCATCGCCACCAGGCGGGCATGCACGGGTCACTCCGCTACACTGTGCTACCTGCTAGTAATACAAAATTCCTTAATTGGTGGAAAAATAAAGAAATATTATTGGTTGTATGGCAACAAAATTTGTACAATAGTGGGAGAGTTGTCTCATAGTCCTAAAATTTAGCTCATGAGGCGGTTATTTCGCAAAGTAACGACCTCTCTCTCACCTCGCTCTCTCTCCTCCACGTCAGCAAAAATCCTACGTGGCTCTATATGAGACGGCCTATCAGACCGCTGATGTGTAGCAATGTACCTGCCGTTAGCGTTGGCTCGTTGATGTCTCCAAACGTGCGTAGCTTTCGGATCCAACGAATGATTGTCCTGATGACTGGACATAGCTTGATTTTCTTTCTTTTTTTTTGTTTCTTTAATTTGGGCGTCCATTTTGTTGTGGGGTACCTTTTT
>OAMR01000276.1:1286551-1316017 GCA_900205405.1 Echinochloa crus-galli | reverse complement strand
CAGCCGGCCTGGAGGAGGCGCGACAAAGCCGGGCAGCGCGAGCGGGCGGATGGCGCGGCGCGGGCGGAGGTGCGGTCGCGGGCGGCTCGCTGCTGCGCTGCAGGTTTTTTTTATTTTTTGGGAATTTGTTTGCCGAGTGTCGGCCGCCCTTTTTTTTATATTTTTCTCAAAATGTGTTTGGCGAGTGAAAAAATACTCGGCAAATTGCTATTTACCGAGTGCTGTTTGCCGAGTGTTTTTGGCTTTCGCCGAGTGTTCTGGACACTCGGCAAACATGTGGTTTCGGGTAGTGACACGGTTCCTTAATGCTGATTTTTTTTTAGAACAGGTTCCTTAATGCTGATGGCTCCTAGGACACTTGGCCCACCCAGACAACAGCATGGCCAGCTGCCCATGGAAACCGCTTCTAGAAATGGCATTTGTAAACATCATTTTTGTAGTCGTGTAAATTAATGAGTTGGTACTTTTTTTTATTTTTTTTAGAAAGGGGTATATCATTAATATCCCAGCCGCTGCATCAATCAATGTATATAGCTGTTTAATTATTATTACACGTCTATGACTTCAACAAGCCAAGGAACGAGGAAAATAAAATTCTGAAGGTAAAAATCTTCTGACTTTGACATTGTAAAGAAACACATCAAAATGCAATTCTATTTCGAAAACTCCAGCCATGTGCCGCAAAGATCTCCATGGCCACTGTCTCAAGCCTCCTGCATCCCATAATCAATGCAGGTCTGTCGTTCTCCTTCTGTAGCAAAGACCATAACCAGATCCAATGTGTTCCTTTGAATAGTACATGCAAGTAAGAAGGCACTAGGCCCTTGTCAAATACCACTTCATTTCTGGATAACCAGATTGCCCAACACATGGCACTGGCTCCTGTCAATATCTGAAGTCTGAGTTTTCTATTTACACCCGCCAACCAGCCATCAAATATGTGTTCTATACTGGTTGGGGGAGGTAAATTAGTAGAAACTTGAACAACTCCCCAGATAAATGATGCAAGATGATAGTCAAAAAATAAGTGTTGAATAGACTCGTTATGGGAGCAAAACGAACAAGATTTATTACAATGCCATTGTTTACACGCCAAATTGTCTTTAGTTAGAACTACCCCTTTAACTAGGTACCACATAAAAACTTTAATTTTTAGGGGAATTTTAATCTTCCATAGTGTGTCAGGGAGAATTGTTTGTGTTACTGCTAGTGCCCTGTACATAGATTTAACCGTGAACACCCCATTTTGATGTAACCCCCCAAATAAACCGATCTCTCTGATCAGATAGCTGTACATTCATTACCATGGCCACTATCTGATGCCAGGCCTGCAAGTTACCTCCGGTGAGAGACCGTCTAAAAGCCACATTCAAAGGTATTGAGGATAAAACGGTATGTACTGTAGCAGTTTTTTTTCGCACAATATTATATACAGAAGGGAATAAAACTCTCAAAGGTTGAGGTGTAATCCAATTATCCTCCCAAAACCTAGTTTGAGAACCATCACCTATAGAAAACCTACCCAACCTGAGAATTCCCTTTTAATTAGAAACAGCAATAGCATTGCAGTCTTACATTCTGTGCCTCTTGTGCATCTGACTTTGGCACATTGCAGTAGTAGAATTTAGACTGCAAATTAATGTTGATCCATAGGTTCCGTTTGTTCAGTTTCTCTCGTTTGGTATGCTAGGCTTGGTGATGTTTGATTTTGACATGAAGAATTTGTTCATCTTACCCCCTTGATCTCTTGGAGAGCAAACCATAGACCACTTGGCCAACCTATATTTCTTTTTATGCTCATCACACTGCCAAAAAAAACTAGATCTATAAAAATCCAGTCTCTTCAGACCACCCTTGGGTACCTCAAGGAAGGATAGCATAAACATAGGAAGACTACTTAGTGCTGAGTTAATCAAAATTAAACGACCCCCACCGATAAGAGATGGCTGCGCCAACAACTCTGGATCCTTTCTTCCACATGTCTCCAATCACTATTACGTAGTTTTCGATGATGCATGGTATTCCTAAATACCGAAAAGGTAAACTACCTATACCACATCCAAATATATGTGAGTATTCACCTTGTAATTCCTTTGCTGCACCATAGCAAAACATTTCACTCTTATGGAAATTGATCTTAAGTCCTGATAGCTGCTCAAAAGCCAAAAGTAACAACTTCATATTTTGAGCTCCCTCAAGATCGTTGTCCAAAAAGATAATAGTATCGTCAGCATACTGTAAAATGGATAGGCCCCCATCTACCAAGTGGGGAATGACTCCATTCACCTGACCTTCCCTTTTGGCTCTGTTAATCAACACCGCTAACATATCAACAACTATGTTGAAAATGATTGGTGATAGGGGGTCTCCTTGTCTTACTCCTTTCTTAGTTTGGAAAAAATGACCGATATCATCATTGACCTTTATAGCTACACTTCCTCTAGACATGATCTTGTGAATCCCTTCACACCATGTGGATGAGAATCCTTTCATTCTGAGGGCTTGTTGCACAAAGGGCCACTTGAGGTTATCATAAGCCTTTTCAAAGTCAAGCTTTAATATAACCCCATCTCTTTTCCTTCTATGCATTTCATGAATTGTCTCGTGTAAGATAACTACCCCTTCCATTATGTCTCTCCCTGGAATGAAAGCACTTTGAGACCGACTCACAAGTTTATCAGCTAGATTCAGAATCCTATTGTTGATTACTTTGGTAAAGATTTTGAAACCTACGTTAAGAAGACACATCGGTCTGTACTGTTGAATCCTAATTGCTTCTTCCTTTTTTGGTAACAATGTAATTACTCCAAAATTCAGACTATGTAGCCTCAGTCTCCCCTTATAGAACTCATTAAAAAGATCCAGAAGATCCGACCTGATTACTTCCCAGAAGAACTGGTAAAATTCAGCTGGAAATCCGTCGGGTCCTGGTGCTTTGTTGTGTTCCATCTGGAAGATTGCAGTTTTAGTCTCATTCTCAGTGAATGGTGCTGTCAATAAAGCATTTTCCTCCCCTGACACTTGAGGTATATCCTCCCTCAAAGTCTCATCCATTGTGAAGGAGTTTGGTTCATGAGGCCCAAACAACTGCTTATAATATTCCGTAATGTACACTTTCAGATTATCATCACCTACAATTGTTCCTTCATCTTGTTCTAATTGAATAATCTTAGTTTTTCTTCGTCGCCCGTTAGCCACAAGTTGGAAGTACTTAGTATTCGCATCTCCTTGCAATAACTTTGTTGCCTTTGATCGTTGGAGCCAATAGGTCTCCTCTTCTCGAAGCAATTTAGTTAGTTGCCCTTTGAGATGGTTCCTAAGTTCGACCTCGTGAGGAAACAACAATCTAGTCTCCGCTTGTATATCTAGGAAGTCTACCTTTTTTAATAATTCGGATTTCTTTTTCCTATCTTGTGAAATTATATTCCTCGCCCATCCCCTTAAATATTGCCTTACTCTTCTAATCTTATTTTGCCATCGATCCAGAGGGGTGTGGCCTCTATTCTCCGATTCCCATACATTCTTTACTATCTCATGAAAGCCTTCTTTTGTCAGCAACCCTAGTTCAAACTTAAATAATCTAGTGTTGCCTCGATGAGACGGCTCCCCTGAACTTAACAGTAAAGGAGTATGGTCTGAGAGTTCTCGAGTAAGCGCACGAACCGATGTCAAAGGGAATTTTAGTTCCCACTCCGTAGAGACTAAAACTCTATCCAGCTTTTCATAAGTGTGTATCTCCGCATAATTTGCCCAAGTGTACTTTCGACCCGACATTTCTATTTCTCTCAAATTGAGTGTTTCAATAATAGTATTAAAGAGCATCGGCCATTTACTGTTATATCTTGCATTGTTTTTCTCTGATGGGTTTCTAATAATATTAAAATCCCATCCTACCATAACCGGTAAGCCATCGCAACTAGTACAAGCCCGTACTAGTTCTGATAGAAAGGACTCCTTTTGATCCTCTTGTGCAGCCCCGTATACTGACATGAGAACCCAACGGAATCCATCTATCCTATTAGTCAAGAAAAAACAAATATGGTAATACCCCTCCTCTATCCTATCAACGGCAAAGGTTGATTGCTTAACGCCTAACAAAAGACCTCCTGACATCCCTCACGGTGAACGCCAGTGCCATAAAAATTCTCCACCTGATACAAAATTGTCTAAGCAAGTCGTAGAAAACGAGCTTCTATTTGTTTCCATGAGAGCTATAAAAATCCAGCTGATTCTCAATCGTGACATCATGTAAAAATGAGTGCTTGGCCAGGTCTCGTGGACCTTTACAATTCCAAAATATGCCCTTCATTGGAAAACTATTTTCTTCATTACAGCCCCTGACCTAATTTTAATTCCTCTCTTTTTTACTCTATCTCTTGCTAACCTGATTGGGACATCAATTAAGGTTCCATCTAGATCAGCCTCATCACCGTCCATAACCTCTTCTGTTAGACCGCCACACAATCGGTCTAAAGTTGAGGTGTCTGGTACGATGTCATCCTCATCCTCAGAGTACACTTCCATGTTTACTGTTAATGGATTTTTAGTTCTCAATTCTTCTATATGTTTAAGTAAACAAACAGCAGAGTCGCTAGATTTGCCATTATCTCCTACTCCAATGCCTATGTTCCTTAACTTCCTCTCAATGCAATCATTAGGAAAAGTACAGAATGAATTATCATGACTTGTACCTGAGGTTTCTTCAAGATTCTTGATGGCGAATCTAATCCCAGCCTTCTCGATGGAATCCATATCAGCATCTCCAGCCGTTCTGATGTGTTGGTACATACCCCTGAAACTTTTATTTGTATATTTAGAAGCACATATATGTAAACAAAAACCTGCATTTGTTGGATAAATACTGCATGTAACAAATAGGTGAGAGTCCAAATGCCTATAGGAAATGAACTGACCAAGAAATAAAAACCATGGCGTGGTTTGGTTCATATAACAAAGAGGGATAGAATTAAGTATGGAAACGGCCATAGCTTGACTGATAATTATAGACAGGAAGATGACTTGTAGCATGGCACTAGAGAAGTGAATACACACGTAATACTAATAATAAATTATGCCTGTCTGGAAAATGGCGAACAAGTTTATTTTATTTTGGTATTGGTATTGGCCGTACACGTGTGAACCTAGATCTACCGTGACGTTCTAGTACATAACTGTAGTCATGGAGCCAATATTGTGGATCCAACAATTTGTCAGACAGAAGGAAAAGCCTCAATTTGACGGAGGAGCAAATGGTCAGGTTATTAAGGTGTGTGACTTGTTTTTCTAGGAGGAGTAGATACTTCTAATTAAGGTATCCCTTTTGTCTTTCTTAATTACCAACAATCTTCTATAGGAATCTTCTACATATGAGCTGACCAAAAATTTAATGAATGACATTCTGGCCTTTGCGCACACATCCCAACCGGGACTCTGCACTAAGGCCAGTCTCAGTGCACCATTTCACTACACGATTACCTAGACAGAAAACTAGGTAACTGTGCCAGGAGAGTTTCATGGTGATGAAACTCCTCTCACATACCATGAAACTCTCCCTTCTCTCTCCTATGCCACATCAGCGCATTTAATGTCATGAAACTCCCATAAAACCTCCACTGAGACTGGCCTAAGCAGGCAGTTCAAACATGCATGGGTTAGTTCATATAGTACCCCAGGGGGATTATTAGCTTTACCCGATTATTATTATTGTTGAAGTACAGGGAGAGAGGAAGCTGCAGTTGCTTGTGCGTATGACCAAACGGATACCTTACGCCCTGTTCGTTTGGCTGGTGGCTGGTGGCTGGCGCTGGTTTTTTCTGAGAGAAAAACACTGCTGGCTGATTGGTGGCTGGTGGCTGGCGCTGGTTTTTTCTGAGAGAAAAACACTGCTGGCTGATTGGTGGCTGGTGGCTGGCGCTGGTTTTTTCTGAGAGAAAAACACTGCTGGCTGATTGGTGGCTGGTGGCTGGCGCTGGTTTTTTCTGAGAGAAAAACACTGCTGGCTGATTGGTGGCTGGTGGCTGGCGCTGGTTTTTTCTGAGAGAAAAACACTGCTGGCTGATTGGTGGCTGGTGGCTGGCGCTGGTTTTTTCTGAGAGAAAAACACTGCTGGCTGATTGGTGGCTGGTGGCTGGCGCTGGTTTTTTCTGAGAGAAAAACACTGCTGGCTGATTGGTGGCTGGTGGCTGGCGCTGGTTTTTTCTGAGAGAAAAACACTGCTGGCTGATTGGTGGCTGGTGGCTGGCGCTGGTTTTTTCTGAGAGAAAAACACTGCTGGCTGATTGGTGGCTGGTGGCTGGCGCTGGTTTTTTCTGAGAGAAAAACACTGCTGGCTGATTGGTGGCTGGTGGCTGGCGCTGGTTTTCGCATCTCCAGCCGTTCTGATGTGTTGGTACATACCCCTGAAACTTTTATTTGTATATTTAGAAGCACATATATGTAAACAAAAACCTGCATTTGTTGGATAAATACTGCATGTAACAAATAGGCGTGAGAGTCCAAATGCCTATAGGAAATGAACTGACCAAGAAAAAAACCATGGCGTGGTTTTGGTCATATAACAAAGAGGATAATTAAGTATGGAAACGGCCATAGCTTGACTGATAATTATAGACAGGAAGATGACTTGTAGCATGGCACTAGAGAAGTGAATACACACGTAATACTAATAATAATTATGCCTGTCTGGAAAATGGCGAACAAGTTTATTTATTTTGGTATTGGTATTGGCCGTACACGTGTGAACCTAGATCTCCCGTGACGTTCTAGTACATAACTGTAGTCATGGAGCCAATATTGTGGATCCAACAATTTGTCAGACAGAAGGAAAAGCCTCAATTTGACGGAGGAGCAAATGGTCAGGTTATTAAGGTGTGTGACTTTTTTTCTAGGAGGAGTAGATACTTCTAATTAAGGTATCCCTTTTGTCTTTCTTAATTACCAACATCTCTATAGGAATCTTCTACATATGAGCTGACCAAAAATTTAATGAATGACATTCTGGCCTTTGCGCACACATCCCAACCGGGACTCTGCACTAAGGCCAGTCTCAGTGCACCATTTCACTACACGATTACCTAGACAGAAAACTAGGTAACTGTGCCAGGAGAGTTTCATGGTGATGAAACTCCTCTCACATACCATGAAACTCTCCCTTCTCTCTCCTATGCCACATCAGCGCATTTAATGTCATGAAACTCCCATAAAACCTCCACTGAGACTGGCCTAAGCAGGCAGTTCAAACATGCATGGGTTAGTTCATATAGTACCCCAGGGGGATTATTAGCTTTACCCGATTATTATTATTGTTGAAGTACAGGGAGAGAGGAAGCTGCAGTTGCTTGTGCGTATGACCAAACGGATACCTTACGCCCTGTTCGTTTGGCTGGTGGCTGGTGGCTGGCGCTGGTTTTTTCTGAGAGAAAAACACTGCTGGCTGATTGGTGGCTGGTGGCTGGCGCTGGTTTTCGCTGAGAGAAAAATACTGTTGGCTCGCTGGAAACAATCCAAACGAACAGCGAGGTTCACATCCAGTTGGACATATATTGCGAACTGATTTTCTGGATCATATAAAAGAAATATGTAAATGGCAGTACCATATTTTTCTAAAGATACCAAAAAAATGGAGCACATATATGTAGCATTGCTTATTCCACAAGCTACGACCCTTGCATCCCCCATTAAAGACTAAAGTGTCAGGGTAGACATCTGCACACGCTCTAATGCCAAACAAATTAAATGGTTTCATCAATTTCCAAACATATCAATACTTGCTCGTTTTTGTGAACGAAAGAAGCATTGTATTTTCTTTGTCGGTTCTAATCCAATGGGCCGGTTCTCAAACACAGGAGTTACCTATCCTTATCTGTCTCTTATTGGGAGATCTATTTGCTACCTATCCTTGTCTGCACAGATTTATGAGTAAGGGAATTTCCTCGATATACATACCCATGGAAATTGACTGTTTCCCTATAGTATTGAAGTTTTAATTTGTGCTTCTAGCAGTCCTTAGTGTATATCCATTCTCAGAAGTGGCATATGTTATTCGCGTCATAACCTTTTCTTCCCCTCCAGTGCTTCATAAAATATCACCATATGAGGGAAACTTGTATGATTCATGGAATAACCTAAAAATATTTAAGTAATAATAACATAAAGGACTTACTTGAGAAGTGAGTAGACCAGGCTTTACAATATTCCTAAAACCATCAAAAAAATTCATGTACTCGGCAAGTTATTTGCCTTGAACAACGTATCATGTGAAATGCCTTGGGTCACCTTCAGACATGGCAATAGATAATTGCTTTACTCCAAGAAGGCAAGAAAATTAATGATTCGACGCCAAACATAGTTCTTCCATCCTGGTGGCTTTTATGTTTTTTTTTTGCTTTTATCGTTTATTAATATTTTTTCTTTATGAGTCTAAAGCACCAACACTCTACTGCATGCATAAATTACAACGTGGTGGCCAAATATCTCACTTCCTGTAGGTACACACGCCATTCCAATTCTGCTACGTAGGAAGTTCGTTCAGTATACACACGAACATGCTCACCGCAAAATAGCGCATTTGTAGTATAGACAAGTCAGGTACCGCTTGGCACGCTTTGTTTGCTCCATATATCTAGAGAAGTGAACATTCAGCATGCGGCGAGATGTGGCTGCGATTGTGGCATCTTCATCACGAGGAGTGAAGAAGGTGCATGGCGTGGAGGAGTCGAGGGGCTCGCGCTTCTGGGCGTTGGACGACGAGGAATCCACTTCGTCCATGGGCGGCGAAACTCCATTGGGAAGCCCAAGGTCCGAGGTATCGTCAATTGATTCACCGGAGTTTTTGCGTAGGGCAATTGATGCAGGTTTCTCCACTGATCAAGTCTATCGGGCGGAGCGGGCGTTGGAGAAGAGTCCATGCAATAGGAAGGAGGGTGATGGGGCGTTGGCGATGCGGATCGTTGATGCATTGATTCAGAGGCGGCCAGCCAGCAAGCCATGGCGTGGTCCGTTGCTGCCTCCTCGTGTCTCACCGCCGTTCACCATGGGCGACGCACTGTCCGGTGCTAAGGTAATGCCAAGGTCACATTCGTGTTCTTCATCTCTTCATGGTAATGAGCAGATGTCGAGTTGGTCTTCCTCACCGGTGAGGTGGCCGGCGATGGTGACGACGAGCTCCGGGTCCGATCCGAGATCACAAGAGAAGACGAGCCGAGTTCGCGGCGTGAGCTCCGGGCGGGAGATGCGGCTTGAGTTGAACTTGAATGTACAGCAGGATGGGCCGGGTGCAGAGTTGGGCTCGGTGGGCCGGTCTAGTCCGTCTCGGTTATGGCTGAGGCCTGGCGTGCCGTTTCGGCCTACGCCTGGTCTCGTGGCCTTCTTCGCCCGGACTGGAACGGTGTCAAGAAACCCTACCAGAGCTCTGCACGCCGCCGCGGAATCATCGAGGGGGAAGTCGTACGTGCAAGTTGCTCGCCAAGCCATGGAGAACGGCGGCAGAGGTGGGGCGCCGAACCGTGGTGGCTACAACGTCAACAGCCAAGGTGGTTTGTTTGGCCGTGGTGCTGCTTCGGGAGGTTTCCAGCCAGGGAGAGGAGGTTTTAATGGAGGGCGAGGAGGAGGAGGTGATGGTCAGGGCGGTGCCGTCGGTGGTCGGTACAGCCATGGGCGCTTTGGTGGTGGATATGGTGGTGGCTATGGTGGTTATGGTGGCGGCTACGGAGGGCGCGGAGGAGGAAGGTATGGTGGTTGGGGTGGTCACCGGCCATATGGCGATGGCCGTGGGAACCATGGTGGTCCTGCGCCGCCCAATTCCTCGGCCGGGGGTGCCCCAACGTCTGCTTCAGTACCAGCAGCAGGTGTTGGTACACCATTAGCGCCAGCCGGGGCAGCGGCGACCAGTTCAACAGCGGCGGGGGCGAGCAGCTCTGCGCCTGAGCAGATGGCGGCGGCATTGCTGCAGAAGTTGGGTACGGCATCATCAAGTGTGCAAGCTACACAGGCAGCAGCATTGCTTCAACAGGCTTTCAATCTTATGCAGGAAGGGCATAAAGGAACAGCTGATGTGTTGGGGAAGCAAGAGCAGCAGCATGTGGAAGTGGTGACAGAGAAGAAAGGGGACAAAGCTGCTAGTAACAAAGGGGTTCAAGCCAATGGAGAGGTGCCGGAAACATCTGCTGCAGGAGCAGCGAAGAAACAGCCCTACTGCTATCGATGCTACACCAAAGGTCATACAATGGCTGATTGCTCCTCTGTATTGTACTGTGAGATATGCGACAAACAGGACCATCTGAAATTCCGGTGTCCGAGGTTCCGTGCTGATAAGTCCTTTGCGGAGGCATGTGGGTATGCTGTGGATGGTCTTGGTGGTGGAACCTACTAAAGGTGATTTTAATTGTCATTCATTCCTGTATTTTTCAGATGATCACATAGCTTCCTCTCTTAGTACATTAGGTGTTACTTTGGGTAATGATGCTTTGAGGGTTCGGGAATCGATTATGCAAATTAAAAATGTGGAGCAATCTAGGTTGACAGAGCAACCGGGTATGGATAAATTAAATGAATTGTTAGACAAAGAAGATAAAAATTTAGATGATGAACAGGAAATCGATGCTTTTATTTTGGGACATTTGTGTGGTGAGATAATGGATGAGGTGTTGGATTCCAGTGGTGATTTAAGTGATCGTACTGCTGAGTTCCTACATAATAAACAACCTCCATCCAATTCTCAGAGGAACCTTTCTGGTTCGAAAGGAAAAAAGAAAAATAAGAAGTAATGAAAGGTACTTTCTGGAATAGTAATGGGTTTGCCGACCCAAAAAAATATAGATTCGTGTCAGAAGTGTCTAAGGAACATAACTTAAATTTCATTGCCATCTCTGAAACAGGGAGGAGGAATTTTTCCGATCCTTTCCTGAGGAATCTATGTGGTGGTAAGAATTTTATATGGCATTGCAAGGAACCAAAAGGCCGATCTGGGGGTATTGTGTTAGGTGTGGACTTGGATGTGTTTCACATTGGAGCGATAGATAAAGGGGAGTACTATGTGAAATTCCACTCGTGCAATAAAAGTGATAGCTTCAAGTGGGCTTTAGTGGTGGTATATGGTCCAGCACAAAATGAGTTTAAGGAAGGTTTTTTGACAGAGCTAGTTCATATGTGTAGTCATGAAAGTTTACCTATCCTTATGGGGGGTGCCAAGGGGGGCTTTAACATTATGAGAAGCCTAAATGATAAGAATAATAATAATTTCGACCATCGTTGGCCTTTCCTTTTCAATGCCATAATTGATGGTCTGGATTTAAGAGAATTACAGATGTCGGGTAGACAATACACTTGGGCTAACTCTTTGCAGACTCCAACATATGAGAAGTTGGATAGAGTATTAATGACCACGGAATGGGAGCTAAAATTTCTTTTATCCACGGTTTTGGCTTTGAGTAGAGATATATCGGACCATACACCTCTTCTCCTGAACACAGGCGACCCTCCCCCGGTCAGTAACCCACCTTTCAAATTGGAATTAGGTTGGTTACTTCGGGATGGTTTTACTGATTTGGTGCGAGATGTATGGGCCAATGAAAATGGAGGTAACACGCCATTAGAACGGTGGCAATCGAAAATAAGAAAAGTTAGGCAACACTTGCGTGGATGGGCTAAGAATATGAGTGGTCAATATAAAAAGGAAAAGAAACAGATCTTAAACAAACTTGATTTCTTGGATAAGAAGGCAGAGTCCTGTCTTTTGTCTAATCAAGAGATGGATATAAAACACTGCCTTCAGAATCGTTTAGCAGAGATGTTGCGAGAGGAAGAAATCAAGTGGTACCAACGAGCTAAAGTTAGAAATCTTTTAGAGGGAGATTCTAATACCAAATACCTCCAGCTTATCGCAAATGGTAGACATAGGAAGACGAGAATATACTAGCTGCAGGATGGGGATCAGATATTGCGGGGGGATGATGAGCTTAACAAATACATCACCACGTACTACCGAGGTTTGTTCGGTCCACCAGAAGAAAATAATTTTCAAATGGATGAGACTTGAATAGATGACATTCCCCAAGTTTCTGTTAGCGAAAATGAAATTTTAGTGTCTACGTTTACGGAGCAGGAAGTGAAAGAGGCAATTTTCCAGATGGAACATAATAATGCCCCAGGACCTGATGGTTTCCCTGCTGAATTCTATCAGGCCTTTTGGGATGTCATAAAAGATGACTTGATGCTATTGTTTCAAGACTTTTACAACGGGAGTTTGCCATTATATAGCTTAAATTTTGAAACCATTATTCTGTTGCCTAAATGCAATGAGGCCATCAAGATTCAACAATACCGACCAATATGTTTACTAAATGTGAGTTTTAAGATCTTTACAAAGGTGGCAATAAACAGAATCTCTCTGGTTGCACAAAAGGTAATTAGTCCCACCCAAACGGCGTTCTTGCCAGGGCGGAATATTATGGAAGGGGTGGTTGTGTTACATGAAACCGTTCACGAGATGGATAAGAAAAAAATGGATGGAGTACTGTTCAAAATTGATTTTGAGAAAGCATATGACAAAGTTAGATGGCCTTTTATACAACAAACTTTGAGAATGAAAGGGTTTTCCCAAACTTGGTGTAGATGGATTGAATCTTTTACGCAGAAAGGTCATGTGGGCATAAAAACTAATGATCAGATAGGGGAAAACTTCCAAACATGGAAAGGTCTAAGACAAGGAGATCCGCTATCACCTATCCTCTTCAATATTGCTGTTGATATGTTAGCAATTATCATCAATAGAGCAAAAGAAGAGGGGCAGATATCGGGAGTAGTGCCGCATTTAGTTGATGGAGGTCTAATTATCTTACAATATGCAGATGACACTATCCTTTTTATAGACCATGATTTAGCTAAAGCCACACACTTAAAACTGTTGTTGGGTGTGTTCGAACAGTTATCTGGTCTTAAGATTAATTTTCACAAGAGTGAGATATTCTGTTTTGGACAAGCTAAAGAGCACGAACAACAGTATGTTGAGATCTTCGGGTGTAAATCCGGATCCTATCCTTTCCGATACTTGGGCATTCCGATGCACTACAGGAAATTGAGTAACGCTGATTGGAAAATAATAGAAGAAAAGTTTGAAAAGAAACTGAGTAGTTGGAAAGGTAAGCATATGTCTGTGGGCGGTAGATTGGTTTTGATTAATTCTGTCTTAACTAGCTTGGCAATGTTTATGCTATCTTTCTTCGAGATTCCAAAAGGGGTCTTAGAAAAGTTAGACTATTTTAGATCGCGATTCTTTTGGCAATCCGAAGAACATAAGAAGAAATACAGACTAGCTAGATGGGATATTCTATGCCAACCGAAAGAATGTGGGGGGCTAGGGATTAAAAATTTGGAGATCCAGAACCAATGTCTACTGAGTAAATGGTTATTTAAGCTTATAAATGAAGATGGATTATGGCAGCAGGTGTTAAGAAACAAATACTTGGGTTCGAAAACCATTACACAAGTGGAAAAGAAAGCGGGATACTCGCATTTCTGGTCGGGCCTGATGAAAGTGAAAGACACTTTTATTTGCTATGGTACTTTCCATTTAAATGACGGTAGTCAGGTCAGGTTTTGGGAAGATAGATGGCTGGGGAACTTCACACTTAGACAAACAGTACCCGTCCTTGTATCATATTGCTAGAAAGAAAAGCGATACTGTAGCCACGGTTTTTTCCAGTATACCACTGAATGTGTCTTTTAGGAGATCCTTAGTGGGTGTGAATCTGAATCTGTGGCATAACTTAGTGAATCGTATTAGTCATATACAATTGAATGATAGTGCAGATAGCTTTAGATGGAATCTTACACAGTCTGGCTTGTTTACTGTCAAGTCGATGTATATGGCTCTTATTGGTAATGGTAACCATCACCGCAATACACATATCTGGAAGCTGCGAGTACCGCTGAAAATCAAGGTATTTATGTGGTATCTGAAAAGGGGTGTAATCCTCACAAAGGATAATTTAGCTAAGCGGAACTAGAATGGGAGTAAACTTTGTATGTTCTGTTCTAGAGAAGAAACCATCCAGCATTTATTTTTTGAATGTCATATGGCTAGATTCCTGTGGAGGATATTGCAAATTGCTTTTAATCTACCAATACCCAATAGCTTTAATCATGTTTTCAATAATTGGCTTGTAGGGTTTAGTGGAAAGCAAAAGTTTAAACTGCTAGTGGGTGTTTCGGCTTTATGTTGGGCACTTTGGCTCAGTAGAAATAAAAGAGTTTTTGACAAATCCCCAATGAAAACTTATTTGCAGGTACTCTTCAGAGGAATGTATTGGCTTCGGTTTTGGGCACAGCTACAAAGGCGTGAACAAGACCGGGAGGAAATAAAGGACGCATGTCGAGCATTGGAGGTGCTGGCTATGGGTCTATTTGCCCACCATGGATGGAGGTTTAGCAATAGAATTGCGTTGTAATCTCTTATCAAACTATCTGATGTGCCTTATTTTGTGATACTTCAAGGTAGACGAAAGAGCTACTTGTTTTTTAATTTAGCCGTAGCCATTTTGGTCAAGGCCGGATAATTTCATTATCCATTATCTAAAAAAAAGACGCGTATACTCATGGTCACATGGTGTGGAATGCTATATACTCGTCACATAACATGCTGATGAAAAGATATGGCTTTAGATGAAAGGCCGGTTTACTGAAAGAAATTAAAGAAAAATCTAAATTCGGAGCCCAAAATGTAAGCTTGATTTCCCTCCTGGTGGCATTTATATACATGCAAATGATCGATGATATACATTGCATATATGCATGTACATATATACTCCTATACAAGGAACTGAGATCGTGTATCCGTTTTGTAGTTTTTCTTTACGTAACTAGATAGAAGCACCGGCCAACAAACTACTGCGCGCCTGGATAGACTACAAGTGTATCTGATGTAAAGTCAAGTACAGTACTTTCTACAGGTGTAAGCAATTTCCAATTGTGGTACACATATAGGAAGTTGAGTATACACATGCATGCTCCCCATAATATAGCGCATTTATTTGTAGCGTAGACAAAGTACAGTACTTGACACGCTTCGTTGCTCAATCCTACGTGCCACAACACAGTAGTGGATAGACGCGCGTTCCTCCGGGTGGAATGCGAGTCACAGAGGTGAACAGAAAACCGTGTTTGCTTGCCTTCGTTTGAGTACGTTCAAACTAGAAACCTGAGTTTCGTTCCTCCACAAGTTTTACCAGCAATACTGATCACTAGCTCAATCCTGCACGTCCGTCGTTCTCTATTTGCCTTTGCGCGTGAGTACAAGCTTGTCACTACGGTGTGCCTCTCACGTACCCAACCCACAACCTTTGCCAATTAGCTAGAAGTTAAGCTATATAAACGACGTATACAAAGCACATTCCTTGCACTTCGCCGCACTCTTAGGCACACAAGACACCATGGCCGCCATTCTTCGCCTGCCTTGCCATCGTCGTGCTCTCCATCCCTCTCATGGTTTCCCCTTCTCCGGCTCAGCTCGACGACCACTTTGCCATCCTTTCCAACCCTCCCCCCTCACCGGCACAGCTTGACGACCATCACCTCTCCATCCCTGATACCAAGCTTTCACCTTCTCCGGCCCGGCACCGGCACAGCTCGACGACCATCACCACTCCATCCCTGATACCAAGCTTTCATCTTCTCCAGCACCAGCACAGCTCGACGATCATCACCTCTCCATCCCTGATACCAAGCTTTCATCTTCTCCAGCACCAGCACAGCTCGACGACAGCCACGCCGGGCAACCATCATCAGCTGACATGCCGCACTGGCTGTCGGCAGCAGATGGATCCCTGCTCAATAAGCCTCTTCAGGACGGCATCACCGTCCATGCCGTCGTGTCCCTGGACGGCACGGGCAACTACAAGACTGTTGGTGCTGCGATCGCAGCTGCGCCAGTGAGGAGCACGTCGAGATATATAATCCACATCAAATCCAGGCTGTACCATATGAGTACGTTAATGTCACACAAGAGAAATGGAACATCGTGTTGATAGGCGATGGGATGAAGAAGACCATCATCTCCGGCAACCGTAGTCACCGGGGGGGCTACGGAACCATGTACAGCGGCACCGTCAGTGAGTTCATGAATCTACTTCTTCCTTTGGTTTTGTTCTTCTAATTAGCCTGCTTTCTACTGTCATACACTTGTACTTGCAATTAGCAGTTGATCTTTTACTAAGCATACATGTATATGTAGTAATTTAAAAGATATTGTAATATATTCGGTTCATGCTAGATACATATGAATAGAAAAATTCCTTCAATGTAAGGATGCTATAGTGGTGATATATGTTTCCGTAGATGTTATTGCATTACACTCCAATAGTCCATTGACATAAAAATCTACATCTTATTACCACACATTTACCGTATTAGTTCATTCTCCGTATTTTGATGTGGAAAAAGCTAGCATGAAGATCATGTTTCTTGTAGTAGTAGGATGATCAAAACCATGATCCTTCTATGAACAACCACGTGGTCATATGGGCAGCACGTTGATTACCCAAAGCTCCACATTTGTTTAAGAATTATAAAAATATATTCCCCCACTTAGCCTTTTGGATTCATATATAAAAATAATTTTCAAAATGCAGCAAGATTGCAATGTTTTGAATCCTCGTACTTATTAATAGCTTGATGTTATTTTTGTTATTTATTTCTTGGTTAAGCATCATCTTTTTCTTACAAGCTGCAAACCCGCTGTCATTTGCTTGCAGTAGACAACAGATAGTTATGAGTACTGCATGCTAACTTTTTTCTTTCCTTCTAAAGCTGTTCTTGGCATTGGCTTCATCGCCCGCGACTTGGGAATCGAAAACACAGCAGGACCAGAGGATGAACAGGCAGTGGCACTCATGACAGATTCTGATCAGTCTGTTATCTGCCGCTGCAGCCTTCGAGGATACCAGGACACACTGTACGCCAGAATAAACAGGCAATTTTACCGTGAGTGCGAGATCTCTGGAACTGTGGACTTTATTTTTGGTGATGCATCCGCCGTGTTCCAGAACTCCGCAATCCTCGCACGATTGCCCAAACAAGGCCAAGACAATACCATCACCGCTCAAGGACGTGATGAAGCCAACAGTACGACCGGGTTCAGTTTCCAGTTCTGCAGAGTGGCTGCCGACGATGAACTTGTTCACGCCAACTTCACGGTTAGGACATATCTTGGAAGACCATGGGGAAGCTACTCCAGCGTTATATTCATGGAGTCTTTCATCTCCACCGTTGTGCACCCTGAGGGTTGGCTGCGATGGGACAGTAAGACACGTGTAGACAAGTTATATTACGCAGAGTTCAAGAACAGTGGTCCCGGTGCAACGGTCAGTGGCAGGGTGCAGTGGCCTGGCGTCCACCAAATAGGAGCAGCCGAAGCTTCCAACTTCACTGTTGAGAAATTACTTGACGGAAACCATTGGCTGCCTAGCACCGGGGTTAGATATATGCCTGGGCTTTGAGCCTGTTATGTTTTCTGATTGTTAGCACCGGGTGCATTATTATCACTATATCTTTGTGTTGTTGCGTGTGTCTGATGATATGTACTTGTGTGAGCATATGTACCAATTGTGTGATGACAACGTCGAGAGTTTTATGAATCGGCTGATTTTGCATTTTCCTTTGATTTATACGGACAAAAACATCATAGGCTAAACAATGACATGCAACCACATACTAATTCTCTCTTTCACCGACTACTCTGGTCCTCTCTCAAAGAAAACGCCCTCCCGTTCCTATCTTCGCTTCTGTCCAATCCATTCCAGCTTCATGGTCTGGTGCAATCCCTCGCTCGCTCGCCCTCTCATCTCTACTCGCTAACCAAATCCCGAGACTGGTTATGGCGAGGAGCACACAGGATGCTTCATTCCGGAGGATTGATTCTGTCAAGTGTAAGCTGGTGAGTAGTATTAGATAAGCTTTCATATCTGTCACGTGTAAACAAACCTCGTGCCGGCCGGTATAGCTAGTTGACGTAGTATGGGGCATGGGTGCAGCACTGCTAGGGCAACAATTCACTACAAGATTCGTAACTTTTGCCTAGAGTGCTACTGAAGTGGCCGACGGGGGGCTAGTCATTTCAACCACTAATATTCTGCTCGTCCGCTAAAGTTCGTCGGTAACTGCCGGTCCTATATTTACGTTAGCTCTCGGCAAAGTGAGATACAAGACCTAATCACCTTCGGCCATCTGACCATAAAAAATATACAAGCAAGCTTCCCCGTCGGCCACCCGCTGGAAACTCTCAGCGAATTTTGCAATTCTTGTGGTGATTATGGAGAATGGTGATTATTGCTTCCATGTCTCTTGCTGTCATATATATGATGATTGTCGCAGTATACGTATGATGATTGTGATTGTCTCTCCTGGTTGAGTATAAAACATATCAATCCTGCGGAACAAAAGCATCAGAAGGCTAGAGAGGAGTACTATAGTAAACAAGCAGCAATGCCAAAGGATGCAAAGCATGTGCCAAGAGCACAACGGGGAGAAAACTATCATCGGAAAAAGTATAGTCCGCCAGGTACACGTCGTTGTAAATTTTCAAATTTCGAGCTCTGACATGATTAAGTTGTTGTATGTTTTTAAATTTTGAGCTCTATATATGATGATTGAAATGTTGGATGTTTTTTATATATGATGAAGTAGCTGATGATGCAATCACTGAATCACCTAATCGTGTGGCAGGTACATCTGGAAGTGAGTTTCTTTATTACAATAAACATTATTAGAGTAAGTGTTAACGTTGTTTGATTTTTATAGATCAACCAGCTGAATGTGCAACGAATCAAACACCTAATGGTGCAACAGGTATCTTTCTAAGTGAGTTTCTTTATTTCAGCATGAAATTAAATATTTCGCTAATGCGGTTTGATATTTTCAGTCGATTCGTCTGTTCGCACAGATACTTCGTTTCTATTCGATTTACCAGGATTTAACTCTAATCTTCATTATTATGTTGGCCTTGACTATTGTGTCGTAATGACACCTATACTTTGAAATAAGCTCATATAATCCACCTTTCATTTTAATCTACTAGCAAGCACGTACGTGCGACAGAGACCGTATTAGTTACAACCTCAACGATTTCACACCAGCGTGTGTTTTTTTCACGGATTGTTTAGTCAAGCGTCATTTGACGAAAAAAAAGAGCCTGACTGATGAGGTCGTAGGAGGGGTAATGTTTCAATGATTTGTGGGTCTATCGACAGCCCTCGAAAGTTTTGGATCTTTATAGTATAGATTTGCATGAGTGTAGGCATAGAACACTGCGACTGCCTCTCCAACTGGTTCAAGATTATCCTATATGCTCAGTTAAAATAGCATGGGAAATAATAAACAAGCATCTTACCACTGATGCAGGTAAAGAATCTGTACTGCCAGAGGATTAAAACTATATATCCTAACAAAAACATATACCTTGGATTGATACATACCTATGACCATACATACAGGTATGGAGCAAGACATTGAGAAAATCAGTAATGGCAAGACGTCGATCGCGAACTGGGCAGGTGCTGAAGACACGGCCGCCATCACCCGCCAATTCTGCACAAGTCTTCACTACTCCAGATACAAGGATCACAAACGGTTCAAAACGGCCATCACAAACGGTTCTCGCGCCATTTTTTCGCGCATAGTTCGCGCGCTCCGCGGCTGGCCGGGTTCGAACTCACGACCTCTCTCGCGCGTAGCCTCTTGTACCACTCCACCTGTCCGTCACCTGTGACTAGATAGCGTTCTGATTCCTATCATATTATACCAGACCGAGTTTAAATTGCTTGTTTGAGGCCCTAAACGACTTCAAATCAAAAAATGTTGAACTACAAAGTTTCCTAACTTTTCGAAAACTACAACTTTCATGTTGACCGTTTTTTCATCCGAGGCCGTTTACGAAATTTGAATTTCAAATTTGAGAATATTCAAACTTAGATCTAGCAACTATATGACTTCAAATGACAAAGTTGTCAACTACAAAGTTTCATAACGTGTCGAGATCTACAACTTTCATGTTGACTGTTTTTTCATCCGAGGTCGTTTGGAAAAACTCAAATTTTAAATTTTGCGAACCATTTGTGATGGGCATCACAAACGGTTCGTGTTCCGAACCGTTTGTGATGGCCTCACATCACAAACGGTTTTTAACACGAACCCTTTGTGATGTGTATGGTACATTCAAACCATATTTTGAAATACTAAATGACTTCAAATAACGGTTCTTCAAAAACCGTTTGTGATGAGGGTATCACAAACGGTTTTTCAAAACCGTTTGTGATGGTACCGTTTGTGATGATGGTTTCTCTAGTAGTGCTCCATCGCTGCCGCGCATGAGTCCCCGTCCCATTCACCTAAAAGGCTAAAACCCAAACCCTGAGGCCCACACAATCTTCAATAAGAGCACATCCCTGACGTGATGTACCTAAAATTCCACTGGAGGACAGAAGGTGATGATTAGAGTAGAGAAGTGGAGCTGGCGTGGAGCCATAGCCGGACCTCAAACCTAGCTCAATGCAGATTGAAATGTGGGTGCAGTGGTACTGGATGGAGGAACCAGTGAGCCAATGCGTGAGGTTAGCATCCAGGCGAGGTCGGCTGCCACGTGTGGGTGTCCACTTGTGCAAGTAAAGGCGGCTAGGCGAGGAGGAAGCTTGCGAGGTAAGGATACTGGGCGATCGATGGAACATACCAGAAAGGAGAGGTTAGAGACGGGCTTTTTTCAAATATTCCATCAAGCAGGGTTCTCAGTGTGAAATGTTCCAAGTAGAAAGTGGGACCTCACACAAAATGCACTTGGGATTTAGGAGTTCATCTTAGCAGCACGTTTGGCATGTGACGGTTGAAATTCAGGTTTCCATGCTTACACCCAATAACTGGTTTTCAACCAATAGTTACCCATTTTACCGTGCCCCATACTACCACTTGGTGGTATATGTATAGAGAATATCTAACCATCCATTAGTTAGGGTAATTTAGTAATTATTTTTAGATTTTAATTATTTTTTCGACGGCCGCTAGATCCTCCCACTCCACCCCGGAATTCATTCTCGTGTTTGAAGAAGCCTCCGCGGCCTCCTTCGCATGCAGCCCATGTCGGCCGCCGGTCTGGTACCCAGGGCTATGTGAAAGTCATCTTCCCCACTGGCATGCATGACGCTTCTCGTTGACACCTGCCATAGCCGGGTACAACAGCGACCTTCAGATTCTTTCCATTTTATTCATTGAGAAGGATACATTGTACTTCCTCTGTTTTAAATTATAGTTTGTTTGACTTTTTTGACTATAAATTTGACCGCTCGTATTATTCAAAATTTTGTGCTTATCATATTTTCTATGATGACTTACTTTATTAATAAAAAATATTGAAAATTGCCTTAAATTTGACTATATTTACACAAATTTTTTGAATAAGACGAGCAGTCAAACTTATGGTAAAAAAATCAAACAAACTATAATTTGAAACGGAGGTAGTACATTACTTGTTTATTTGGCTGCTTGTTAGGAATTGACGTAGCACAACTGAAACCTCTAACCCTCTGTGAAGATCTTTAATTAATTGTTCTGCTGTCTGAATGTGGTTTCATTAAAAGAACATTCTGGAAAGACAAGCTAATTCAGTTGCAAAGGTGTTTCAGAACTGCTGTCCTTCACTTGTATTATCCATTCCAGCCTCTGATGTTTCGGGCCAGGTTTCACTTGTATTATCAACATGAACTGTTGTGTCCCTTGCCAGCTGCCTATAAGATCCATTGTCTCTTCACAAGTGCTAATAAAAAAAACAAAATCGAGGAAAAAAAATAGGAATTGATACCCATCCCTGATGATGGCTGATAAAATCTCAACTATTTTCATGTTTGTTCTCACGGGTCCAATTTGCCATTGCCTTTCTACGAAGTTCAATCTTGTGCTATGTATTTATGCAGTAGACATTACTTTCAGACTGCAAATTACATGTAACTGAAACTACAGACCAATGTCATATTAGAACGGATGCAACAAATCATCACCCCGAAAGCGGGAGTTTGCATGATTACAGCGATTAAAGCAATCTAATCTGTCTTTCCCCCAATTATCTAACTAAATTCAAATATAATTCTAATCTGGAAGTTTCCTCGGCACCTTCTTCAAGACCCTCTTGCCAAGCTGACTAGAGAGATGGAATCAAGACGCACCTATATATAGGTGAGAGGCCTCAATATGCTGTAGTCCTCCCCTGACCTGCACACAAGACCAAGACGAATCAACCATTCATAGAAGAAAGAAGGAAATGCTTGGAGGCATTGATGAACATCCTCAATCTTAGTTACCACCAAAAAAAAAACTGCCTCCTCAATCTGTTGTAATTTGATCTCGATCTCACCCACCAATACGGAGCATGCATCAGCGCATCACTTGTCCAGGCTGCGCGGCAAGGATGATCTCAGATCAAGAGCTTCTAGGGCATTCCCAGCCCTCCAGGTTACCCAGTTTTCATAATATTTAATATGTCACCATGTCAGCAATTTGGTGATGTGGCACTAGAGTAAATGAAGAAAGTGAAGAAAATTTGGAGAAACCGAGTCTTCTTTGTGAAACGGTATCGACCCGAAATCCGACGTAACAAGAAAAGAAGGAGAAAATCGCGTTGCGGGAGAACTCGTTTCCTCAATACACGCTTTGCAGGGCCCACACCTACGGACCTTTCTCCGTCGAACCTCCTTGTCATCGGAGGAGAAGCGCCTCGCCCCGCCACCACCTGTGCTCACATCAACCTAGTAGACTGGTACCCCGCCGCCGCTTACCCCCAGGGGATTATTGCTGGCGGTTGCGCTCATTCGCCGCCACCCATGCGCTCCCTGCCTGCCGCGGCTTGGTCTACTACCCGCAATAGCCTCGCCGCTGCCTTGCTAGAATGAATCCTCTGCGGAATTCCGGTGCTCGTGCAACCACGGCGGCCCGCCGCTGCTTCCGGGTGCTGCGGCCTTGCTTGGATGATGAAGACGCATGGCTCGCGTCATCGCCGCTCGCAGGTCTTGCTGTGTGTGGCTCAGCTTCGGCGCACTTGCGGGCTGCTGCTCCTTGATCGGCATGCCAGTGAGCCGCCGGCTTGGGTGCCTCCGTTCAAGCGTGCCCTCGCTGATGTTGCCATTTAGTTCAAGGCAGATAGGAAGAGTACCGGCGAGAGAGATTGATCGGAGAAAGGATAAGATTTCAGAAGGGCCTAAATGAAGACATTCTCGTTGAAGGAGTAGTGTCCTGATGGCTGATGGAGTTTTTAGTTGACGTGGCAGGATAGAAACTATCTATAGAAATCATGGGTTGGGACTACCCTTAACCTGTTAGATCACATTGTCATCGGGACCCTCCATTCTAGATCACAGCGGCGGCCTGGGTGACCACCGCTGCGGGCTGTGGACAAAGGTATGACTGGAACGGCACCGGCGCACATGGATGGACCAGCGGGCCACAGACTGAGGCATGAGTGGGTGGAGAGGCAGACACGATGAGGAAGGGGACCGCCACCACCACACAGATGGGGAGAGGAGAATGGGAGAAGAGAAGTAGACAGACGGAGTGGTGGGGTAAGGGATCGCCGCCGCCCACCACACGGTCGCTGTTGGTCATCACTGCTAACGCGCGAAATGGTGAGAGAAGAACGAGAGAAGAGACGAGAACAGGAGAGTCAACGTCACATTCTAAAAATAGGCTAGTGTCGAAATCAAATTATATTATTGCCATATTACCACTATACTACATATGCTACTTATGGTATACTACTCATGCCACAGATAAATCTTTAATTAGTAGTATATAATTAATCTCAACCATCGTATTCTTTTATAATATTTTTTTAAGCTCCTTAAAAGAGCTAAATAATAAAAAGACTCTGCACTTTTTATTATCTTACTCAACCGACATACATTCACATTATTTGTGTTCATTACAACCTTATGCCTGACACAAGGTCAAGGGCAATGTACATATACTGAGCGCAATTTCTAGCCATGGACATCACTTTCTTGGCTACTGGTGTGCGAAGGGCCGCATCTCCCGCATCCTCAAAATCATGAATGCACCCCTCCGGAGCCGCCGTGCTGAGATATTGTTCGATGTTATGGAGTGCATACGTAGCATTGTCTGTGCTCCTGCCGGGAGATTCAACCAGGATGAGGTCATGTCAGTACTCCTTCACCAGGCCCGGCCCAGCGCAAGTCCAAGCGGCCTACCTTTCCCAACGTGCGCCTGTCCGGCCCAGAATGGATTCGGCCCATGTAATAGCTTAGCTGTCTGCGCGTGCTTGTGTTGCGTGTGCGTGTGAGTTTCTCCTACTCTGCTTATAAGCAGTTGGGGGAAGAACAGAAGAGGACATGAATCAAATTGTAAGAAGTGAATCCTATCAATACAAGCTACCTCCGATCCCAATCCTGTTCTTCCTCTCTTCCTTCCTCCACTGATCTTAGGTAGCTAACATCTGGTATCAGATTCATTATCCTGGATTCCGCTCTTCCCCATCACCACTACACCAGACTTCAACGACGCGCAGGCGCCATGGACCCAAACACCAAGTTCCTCATCGACGAGATTTCCAAGCGCTGCTCCGACGAGATCTCCAAGCGCTTCGCCGAGAACGACCTCAAGTGGGAGCAGCGCCTCACCGACTTGGACAAACACCAGGGCGAGCGCGTCGATCGCTTGGAGGACGCGGCGGCGGCGTTCAAGGAGTGGCAGCCTCGGATCGAGGCCACCGTCGAGGATGCAAGGCTGGAGATCCGCAAGTTGTCGCGCCATTGGGATCGTGCTGTTCGCGAGCGCGCCTCCTCCGACCCCGGGATCTTCAACAACCCCAACTCCAACCACCAGTCGGCGTCGGAGCGCCCACCTGCTCCGGATCTGAACGCCGACGGCCCCGTCGGGCACCGCGAAGCTGCAACTCACCGGGATGGTGGTTTTGGATCCGTGTATATCCAAACCCATCACCCGGTCAAGGGTGCGTCTCTCTCTTCTCCCCCATCCCCGCGCCATACCCCTCACCATCGTACTAGCGTTCACAATTTCCGCCCGTCTGGCAGTAGCGATGATCCTGTTTTTTCTGGCAAAATTCCCAAACTCCAGTTTCAGTGGTTCGATGGAGATAATCCTAAGCTGTGGTTATCTCGCTGTGTTGACTACTTTGAGATGAGTATGGTAGATCCTTCACTCTGGGTTCGCATAGCTACCATGCATTTTAAGGTCTTATTGACACAGAAGTGTATCAATGCTGTCAAATTTCTGTGTAATTTACAACTTAAATCGCCTTGTAGACTTGTGTAGTTAGGTCCTGTTTGGATCCACCCAACTAATTCATTAACTGATGATTAGCGTGAATTAGGTGGGTTGGACCAGCTAATTGGATAGTTGTTATTTAGCTGATGAAAAAGGTATTAACTAAGAATTAGCTGATCCTGTTTGGATCCACCACAGCCAAAATTAGCTAGCTAGTAATTAGTAGATGGATCCGAAACAGGCTCTTAGAGAAGTGGACAAACATGTTCTGATTTTTTATCATATATGAGAAATATGATATTATTGGTTATACCCCCTCTGTCCCAAATTACAGTTAACTTTAGCTTTTTATATATACACACACATATATATATATTATGCATCTTGATTTACATTATGTATAGATACAAAGTGTAAACTACATGTCTAAGAAAGCAAAAAGGAATTGTAATTGTGGACGGAGGGAGTAGTCTACTTCAGACGCAAAATTTTATTATGTATCAATTGAAGAACAAACCGTGCTATTTCTGTGTGGGAAAGGATTAAGTTAGGGGCCTCGATGGACGAAGGGAAAATATGTAATCAGAGACGATAAAGGGAGAGCATTATGCTTTGTGGAGATATTATTTTTTGGCATGCAAGCTTTCCCAAAAAAACAGAGGAGCATGTGCATGTGCTGACATCAATATATGGCACGCGGCAGGATTAAGCATGAAGGTGCAGAACTTGGCAATACCAAATACTTCAGAGTAGTGCTGAGTCGTTCAAGAGTACGTCGAAACAGGACCGAGTAGTTTAGAGTGGTGTCGAGTGATTGATATTAGGCGCTGTGCCGAGTGGTTTAGCGTAGCACCGAGTGCAAGGAAGCTATTATCTCGAGGGACTTGACTGCGAAGGTGTTGTGTGCCACATGGAAGCGAGTCCCGGTACAATATGTCGAGAATTGGCTTGAACAGAATGAAGATGGGATCAAGTGAGCAATGCCTACCGTTTTACAGCGGGAAACCTATATAAGCCCACCGGCTTCCGGTGTTTGAGATTCGTGCGGCCCACAGGGCCGCATGATCTCCTTCTTCTTCCTCGCGACGGCGGCGGCGGATGGCGTGGCCGGACGCGGGCGGAGAGGCAGGAGCGGCTCGGCGGCGAGGGCCGCATGATCTCCTTCTTCTTCCTCACGACGGAGGCGGCGGATGGCGTGGCCGGACGCGGGCGGAGGGGCAGGAGGAGGGCGGGAGTGGTTCCGCCGCCGAGCTTGGGAGGTGCTCCAATAGCCTCTGACCATAGAAAAGAAGAAGACGGGGGCGGAGGGAAAGTCCGGCGGTGGTGGCGGTGCGGCCGAAGGCGGAGGCGAGGCGACGCGGGAGCGACGCCGCCGGCCAGGGCCGGACGGCCGGTGGGTGGGGATCCGGTGGCAGGGGCGGCGATGACCACCGGGTTAAGAAGGGCGGGAAGATATGGCGAGGGCGGGGCTGCGCGGCGAGAGGAGGAAGCGGCGGGGGCGGCGCTGTGCGGCGAGAGGAGGAAGAAGGCCGCATGATGGGCCTTCGTGGGCCTCTAAGCCGGCGCTCCTATCTATCTTCCGCAAGCCAGATAAGAGCCCCCGTTTTACCGTGGTTCCGTGTACTTCAATTTACTCCATGCAGGAATCGGAGTAACAACTTAGTACTCCGTGGTGCAATTTGAGTCTTCAGCTCATTTATTTGTGGAGTCCAAGTAGTATTCCATTACGGAATGGATGAAGGCGAGAAAACAACAGATGATATGAGGATGGCGAGATGATGCGAAGATGCACTACTAGAGAAACCATCATCACAAACGGCACCATCACAAACGGTTTTGAAAAACCGTTTGTGATACCCTCATCACAAACGGTTTTGAAAAACCGTTTGTGATACCCTCATCACAAACGGTTTTTGAATAACCGTTTGTGATGGGAGCCATCACAAACGGTTCTTCAAAAACCGTTTGTGATGTGAGGCCATCACAAACGGTTCGGAATACGAACCGTTTGTGATGAGCATCACAAACGGTTCATGTTCCGAATCACAAACGGTTCGTGTTCCGAACCGTTTGTGATGGCCTCACATCACAAACGGTTCGTAACACGAACCCTTTGTGATGTGTATGGTACATTCAAACCATATTTTAAAATAGTAAATGACTTCAAATTTAGGTAAGGAATAGAATTTCACCATATTTATGCTTTCTCAATCCAGCAGTTCTTGAGGAGTGCCCTCTCTCAATTTTTGTCCTAGGTCCGCCCCTGGATATATGTTACTCTCACTACATCGTATGAAAAAATGGTCAACATGAAAGTTGTAGATCTCGACAAGTTATAAAACTTTGTAGTTGACAACTTTTTAATTTAAAATTGTTTTACTAACGAAAAGTAAGTTTGTATTCAAAATTTGAAATTTGAATTTTTCCAAACGACCTCGGATGAAGAACACCGAACCGTGTTCCGAACCGTTTGTGATGGCCTCACATCACAAACGGTTCGTAACACGAACCCTTTGTGATGTGTATGGTACATTCAAACCATATTTTAAATAGTAAATGACTTCAAATCAAAAAGTGTTGAACTACAAAGTTGTATGGCTTCTCAAGATGCACAACTTTCACTTTGGTCATTTCTTCATTTGACAAATTCATATGAATATTGTTCATAAAACCCATCTCTCTCATAGAGTTATAGTTTCTAAAACTATAAGAGAGACCTATAAGATTTGTGAACAATGTTACTCTCACTACATCGTATCGAAAAACGGTCAACATGAAAGTTGTAGATCTCGACAAGTCATGAAACTTTGTAGTTGACAACTTTGTCATTTGAAGTCATATAGTTGCTAGATCTAAGTTTGAATATTCTCAAATTTGAAATTCAAATTTCGTAAACGGCCTCGGATGAAAAAACGGTCAACATGAAAGTTGTAGATCTCGACAAGTCATGAAACTTTGTAGTTGACAACTTTGTCATTTGAAGTCATATAGTTGCTAGATCTAAGTTTGAATATTCTCAAATTTGAAATTCAAATTTCGTAAACGGCCTCGGATGAAAAAACGGTCAACATGAAAGTTGTAGGTTTCGAAAAGTTAGGAAACTTTGTAGTACAACAGATTTTGATTTGAAGTTATTTAGGGCCTCAAACAAGCAATTTAAACTCGGTCTGGTATAATATGATAGGAGTCGGAACGCTATACACTCACAAGTGACAATGAGGTGCAGTGGTAGGGGAGTGCTCGCGCGAGAGAGAGGTCACCGGTTCGAATCACGCCGGCCGCGTAGCGCACGAACTTTGCGCGAAAAAATGGCGCGACTTTCTAATGGAAAGAAGATATGAAGATGTACAATCTGAAGATATGAAGATGTACAATCTGAAGTTCTTAAGTAGTACTCAGCTGGAGTTTCTAATGGAACGCCGAGATGAAGTCAGGAAGGAGTGGAATTGCCAATTCAGGTTGATTTTTAGTCAAGATCAAGTCACAGGCCAAGTACAAGACTGTTGAGTTTTGGTGTGTTCTCTAGAAATCTACTCGGACTTCCGTTAGAAACCATGTATTCTTTGTTTGATTAATTAGGACTCTGAGTTATCCCTTGCTTCATGGAGAAGTCCACGCCACCCAATATGCAAACAAAATCTCTACCTAATTATAAAGCAAGGATTGCTTCCACGGTATCTAGGAAACGGTTGATTCTGCTGTACGTCATAATTTTATGAAAACTCCCCTAATATTTACCTAATAATAAAGAGAGGCCTGATAGAATTAGACGTCCATAATTACAGGTCTTATCCTAGACGCTCTCGCCCTCCTCCTGTGCCACACGGTTGAAGTCCTCAACTGATACGATACGAGTACGTATTCGATTGCCAAGCATGTTAGAATCGGAACTACTTCGTGTGTTTTGTCTAAAAGATTTGTATGCCTGATCGTCTTCTCGTCACCCTGATTAACCTTGGGCCGTGGACCGCGGACGAGATCGTGGCCGCCCTGTTCGGCCCGGCCCTCCCGCGGACGGGAGCGGCGCTGGGTTGCTCTCTCCAGCCCTCCCGTTGATGGGAGCAGCGACGCCTTGCTCGGGTCGGCCTGTCCCGCGAACGCAAGTGTGACCCCCTTGCTCGGCCCGGCCCTCCCGTGGACGCACCGCCGCCTTGCTCGTATCGGCTCGGTTCCTCCCGCCGCTGTCTCTTATACACATCT
>OAMR01000276.1:1261648-1281526 GCA_900205405.1 Echinochloa crus-galli | reverse complement strand
AATCTAACGGAATGGCATAGAAGGATGAAAAAATAAAAACAAAGGCAATGAAGAGATTGTTGTATTTATGATGACATATATGAGATAGGTATAATTTTTAATGACATATAGAAAATTTACTCAATATTTTTTCTCCGTAGCAACGCACGGGCACATTTGCTAGTAAATCAAAATCGGATGAACAACTCCACAACCGGTTGTGGCGACTCACCCTATCTAACACCGTCCGCTTTGTTCCAATCTTCGTGCTAGCTCTGCCTCGCCCAGATGTTCGTCGACCAGGCAAATTTCACGTCCGGTCGGGATAAGCCGGGAGGCGGCGGCCTGGGGCCGCGCGACGCCCTCCCGTGGGCGCCGCAGGCCGGGAGGCAGCGTCCTGCGCGCGCGCCACCCCCCAAGGGCGCAGCAGGCCTGGCGGGGGTAGGGGCGGCGGAACGGCGGCGGGCCGGCGGCGGAGAGCGATGCGCGACTGGTACCCTCACAGGAAAAAGAGTAGAGCCTGAAGCGATAGGGTTCAGTTTCTCACAGGGGTAGAACAGTCATTTTACTAGGTGGGCCCCACATGTAAGACCCTCCAAACTAACAAAACATGGACGGAATGGTTTGGAGCTAAAAGGAAGTTGGGTGGGTGGCATACAGGTGCGACCGAACTTTTTAGTGGCACACATGTTACTGCCATCTTTTATAATGACATAGAGGTAAAGGACTCTAAAAGAATGGGTGGAAATGTTGCTGGAGAAGCTGAGACCAACCTCCTCCTGAAGACCTCATGTAATCTTCAGACCTTTTGCTTTCCTATGGTGTTAGAATACAGCGCTCAAATTTTTTTTCTTGTCCCCTGCGTAGGAACCAGTACGTCTGGGTTCAGTAATCTTTTGTAATTCTGTTTTCCTGCTGTAAGAAACTGAGGTTTGTCGGTTTTTGTTTACAATGAATCACTTCCGGTAACCCCATATATGTTTGGCTCGCAGAGTATGCCTTCTATAAAAGAAGATGGGTAATACCTGTTTCGAAAAAAATAAAATAATTCTAAACAGTTTAGATGTAACCATTGAGTTCCACCTACTAGAATTTAGATGGTACCATGGCTCTTCGATTCGCACGGTTGCTGTGGCGCGCACCATCACAGCCAGCGTTGTTGATGGCCAACACCACCGCTCATGGTCCACACAAAAGACAACAATGATGAGGACATCACCACGTTGGAGGACATACACGAGTCGACTTCGTTTCCACGTTACAAGTCGTCGCCACGTCGGGCAGCAACTTCGGTTCGGATTAAGCCGACACGTCTGCGCTTCAACTGCGATATCTCCCTCATACGACGTCCAATCAAGGTGTTCTTGGATGCGTTGGAACCGTGACGACGAGACGCTTCTTTTGGTTCTGGTTTTAGCTCCAGAGGATTCGTGGATCATTCTGTGTGACCACGAAAGGTGTTGCGTCACCTGTTTTGGGCCTTTTCAGGCTTTGTATCTGCGTTCTTTCGAGTTCTTGCTTGTGTTCTTCGTTTCGCAGGCAGGGATTAGCCTTCTCGGCGAGGTCAACCGGGTTGTGACATGGTTGATAACCAGAGGAGTCGTGGAGCTAAGATTGCGGGGTTCGAGTTGCTGACTTGAAGCCGGATCGGTGTGTTGCGCTCCGCCCAAAACGAGTTATCCTTCACCTGACGGAAGATCGGGCACCCCCGTTCCCATCAAACAATACTCCCTCCATTTATGTTTATAAGGTGTGGTTAGACCTAGCATGATCTTTTAAATTACACTTAAAATATTCATTTATTTTATGTTATGTTATTTATAATTATAAAGATATGATCATTGGAGAATACATTTGATTATAGATCCAACCGCATTAAATTTATATTATAATAATTGCAAAATATTGACTAAATTATTCATCAAAGATTATAAAGATTGAATCTTCATGGGGCCTTACACTACTACACAACTCGACATCACAAACGGTCTATCACAAACAGTTCTAGGAAACCGTTTGTGATGCTCTCATCACAAACGGTTCCAATGACTACATGTCCCATCTGCCTTGGAACCGTTTGTGATGAGGTCCATCACAAACGGTTCGTATTCCAGGCCATCACAAACGGTTTGTAACACGAACCGTTTGTGATGGACTATCATCACAAACGGTTCAATACAAACCGTTTGTGATGCTCATCATCACAAACGGTTTGTATTAGGAACCGTTTGTGATGGCTTCTACAGTACAAAACCCCACTTCCCCCTCCCACTTTTCTTCTCCAACCCGACGCCCACCATTTCTTTCACCATTGTTGCGGCCATTTCTCACCAAATTGCTCGAGAAACTTCACATTTTTTGAAGAAAGCTCTCCATCAAGTTTTTTTGAGGTTGGCTCAACTCTACCAATTTGTAGCTTGTTTCAACCACTAAATTTGAAATTTGACATGAATTTGATGGAGGGGCTCTTTCATCCTCTCTAGAGCTCATTTCTCATGAAATTCAATGGAGCAACTCGAATTTAGTAGGTAGATCATTAATAACTTGCTTGAAGACACATGATATGCATTCTTCCATGATTATTTAGCTTGAATTGTTGCAAAATTGAGACAAATGTGATGAAATGTCTCTTTTTTTTCCTCTAGGCCATTTTTCATCAATTTGTTCATGGATTATCGAAATATGTAGCTCTCACTCCATTCCAACAAGGTTAGTATCTAGCTTGCTTTGCTTACTTTCTAGAAGCTTGAAAGGATGCAAAATTTAGAAGAATGTGATGAAAACTCTATGTTTTTGCCTCCAGGCCATTTTTCTTCAATTTCTTCATGGATTATCGAAATGTGTAGCTCTCACTCCATTCCAACAAGGTTGCTATCTAGCTTGCTTTGCTTACTTTCTAGAAGCTTGAATGGTTGCAAAATTTAGAAGAATGTGATGAAAACTCTATGTTTTTGCCTCTAGGCCATTTTTCTTCAATTTCTTCATGGATTATCGAAATGTGTAGCTCTCACTCCATTCCAACAAGGTTGCTATCTAGCTTGCTTTGCTTAATTTCTAGAAGCTTGAATGGATGCAAAATTTAGAAGAATGTGATGAAAACTCTATGTTTTTGCCTCTAGGCCATTTTTCTTCAATTTCTTCATGGATTATCGAAATGTGTAGCTCTCACTCCATTCCAACAAGGTTGCTATCTAGCTTGCTTTGCTTACTTTCTAGAAGCATGAATGGTTGCAAAATTTAGAAGAATGTGATGAAAACTCTATGTTTTTGCCTCTAGGCCATTTTTCTTCAATTTCTTCATGGATTATCGAAATGTGTAGCTCTCACTCCATTCCAACAAGGTTGCTATCTAGCTTGCTTTGCTTACTTTCTAGAAGCTTCAATGGTTGCAAAATTTAGAAGAATGTGATGAAAACTCTATGTTTTTGCCTCTAGGCCGTTTGTCATCAATTTCTTCATGGATTATCGAAATGTGTAGCTCTCACTCCATTCCAACAAGGTTAGTATCTAGCTTGCATTGCTTACTTTATAGAAGCTTGAATGGTTGTAAAATTTAGAAGAATGTGATGAAAACTCTATGTTTTTGCCTCTAGGCCGTTTGTCATCAATTTCATCATCAATTTTGTCCTCGGCTCCACTTGGTTCAATTTGGTCCTCGGCTCAATTTGATCCACACACTTAACTTAAGGTTTGTATCTAGCGGTGCGACTGATTTGCAAATAATTTGGCATTATTTTTTTTAATAGATGGATGAACGAGGTTGGATGTACGTTGCCAGTTCAGATGACTCATTTGTCAATGGGGTTGACTCCTTTGTGAATGTTGCGAGGTCGTACCAAACAAGCGATGGATATCAATATTGTCCGTGCATTGATTGCAAAAACCAGAAGCAGTTTCGAAACGTCGAGCAGATCCGACGCCACTTGCTATGTAGGGGTTTCATGGCAAACTACAGGGTTTGGAACAAGCATGCGAAGGAAGGTGAGAATGAAGCCACACAACCAAATGTGGTAGAGAAATTACGGAAAACGTGCGAAGAGGCCACACGTGGTGACAATGAAGCCACACAACCAAATGATACGGGAAATGTCGACCATGGATCATTCATGGATAACTTTGCAGAGACATTAGCAGATGATGATGTGATGGATGGCATTAACCAGATGATACGTGATGGTGAGCCAGAATGCCTTGATGCGAAGAATCTGAAGAAGCTAGAACAGATGAGAAAGGATGCCAAAACTCCTTTGTACCATGGCTGCAGCATGTCCAAGCTTGAAGCTGACCTCTTGCTACTGGAGTTGAAGTCATCTAATGGCCTATCGGACACAGGCTTTGACAGTTTGTTGGATCTTATGGGGAAGATGCTTCCAAGCCCGAATGGGTTGCCTAAGAACACGTACGAGGCGAAGCAAATGATATGTCCAATGGGGCTCGAGGTACAGAAAATCCATGCATGTCCAAAAGATTGCATCCTGTATCGTGGTGACTATAAGGATTTGGATGCATGCCCAGTGTGCGAAAGTTCGAGGTACAAGTCCGAGTCAGCTATACATATGACATGTGACAGGAATAAAAGGCCACCCGCCAAGGTCGTCTGGTATTTCCCCATAATTCCTCGGTTGAAGCGGCTATTTGCTAACCCGAAGACGGCAAAGCTTATGCGTTGGCATGCAGAAGAGCGTCTGAAAGATGGAAAGCTTAGGCATCCGGTAGATGGTTCACAGTGGAGGGCTATTGATTATCATTTCAAGAAAACATTCTCAAAGGAGATCAGGAACGTAAGGTTCGGCTTGAGTACGGATGGGATGAATCCTTTTAACATGGTTAGCAGCAAACACAGCACCTGGCCCGTCTCTCTTTGCATATACAACCTTCCCCCTTGGTTGTGTATGAAGCGGACCTACATTATGATGCCTTTGCTGATCCAAGGGCCAAAGCAGCCTGGAAATGATATTGATGTGTATCTAGAGCCATTGGTGGATGACCTACTTTTGTTGTGGAATGAAGATGTTAAGGTTTGGGATGAATACAAGCGAGAACACTTCACATTAAAAGGAATGTTGTTCGTAACAATAACTGACCTACCCAGCCTTGGTTGCCTATCAGGCCAGGTTACAAAGGGCTATAATGGTTGTGTGGTTTGTGTCGATGACACTGACGCTAGATGGTTGAACAAAAGCAAGAAGATGGTCTACATGGGGCATCGTAGGTTCCTTCGTCGAGACCACCCATATCGTTGGAACAAGAAATCCTTTGATCTGTCTCTTATACACATCTGAGTCGAGTCAAGAGCTGAGATATGCAAAATAGTAAGCAAAGTTGAAGTGATTTTTGGAAAGGGAAAAGGAAGTGTACACGCACCAACCGGTTCCATATGGAAAAAGAACTCTTTGTTGTGGAGACTTACTTATTGGAAAATCTTGAATGTCCGCCACGCATTGGATGGCATGCACCTAACTAAAAATGTGGCTGAGAGCACACTCGGCACGTTAATGGAGGCCAAGTGGAAAGGAAAAGACTCCTTCGAAGCTCGACAGGACTTAGAAGAGATGGGTGTCAGGCCAGAACTACACCCTATTATACAACCTGATGGGAAGAAGAAACTTCCGGTTACTGCATGGACACTGGGTGACAAAGAGAAAAAGAAGATTTGTAAATTCTTTGATGAACTTAAAGTGCCAACCGGATACTCGTCCAACATTAGAAGGCTGGTGAACAAAAAAGAGACAAATTCAACATGAGTTGATTGAAGGCCCACGACTGTCATGTTATCATGACCCAACTGCTTCCAGTTGCTCTAAGGGGTGTGCTCCCAACTAAGGTCCGTGATCCTCTCATAAAGTTGTGCTCTTTCTTCAATGCAATCTCCCATAAGGTCATAGATCCGACCACGCTAGACAAGCTTCAAGAAAACTTGATCCATGCTATAACTAGGCTCGAGATGCATTTCCCACCAACATATTTTGATATGTCGCTGCATCTGCTTACTCACTTGGTCGCTCGAGAGGTTAATGAGTGTTCTTCGAAAGTACGTTAGAAACAGATTCAGACCGGAGGGTTCCATGGCTGCTGGATGGGAGACATAGGAGGTGGTTGAGTTTTGCACATACTATTTGGATCGACAACCTGTTGGTGTCCCTGTATCACGTCATGAGGGAAGGCTAGGTGGGAGAGGAACGATCGGCCGGCGGCGGGTACTTGTCAAAGATATTGATGCTTTCAGGCAAGCCCATTACACTGTTCTACAACAAGCATCCGTAGTTGCCCCATATATTGCTATGCACGTGAAAGAACTACATGAGCAGAACAGTGGACGGTCAGAATCTTGGGTCCAGAAAAGACATAGAGAAACATTTGCCGACTGAAACCGGGAGTCTTGAGCTCGATTTGTTGGTCATCGGACTATCAAGTATAGTGACATGTTCCAAGGATATGACATAAATGCATACACATTCTACACGAGAAAGCAAGATGCAAAGAGTGTCAACCAAAATAGCGGCATTCGTATTGATGCTTACGACAACAATCAACAGATGCAGTCATACTATGGGTTCATTGAAGAGATATGGGAGCTAGATTACGGGCCACGATTGAAGATCCCTCTATTCCGGTGCCAGTGGGTCAGACTTCCCAAGGGGGTCTTCGAGGACAAGTACAGAATGACTGTCATCGATCTAAAAAACACCGGGTACAGAGACGAACCATTTGTTTGGGCCAAGGATGTAGTGCAAGTCTTCTACGCAACGGACCTCGCTCATCATGGAAAGCACGTCGTCCTCCAGGGAAAAAGGAAGATCGTCGGTGTTGAAGATAGAACCGAGGAAGCAGGGAACGGCTTCCACGACATGCCGCCGCTTGGGCCGGATGTCAACCTTCCTGTGTTTGAAGAAAAAGATGGCGAGGAACCGGCATACGTGCGGCTTGACCACGATGAGGCAATCATCGTCAGTTGAATAATTGATATGTCGACCTTCCTGTGTTTGAAGAACAAGATGGCGATGAACAGGCATACGTGCGGCTTGACCACGATGAGGCAATCATTGTTAGTTGAATAATTGATACGTGTATCATATAATATCTATAACTAGCTAGTTCTATATGCACTACTTTTATTCTTTTAATCGAAACATATATAACTCCATCCATGTACTATTTAATTTATATTATATCCATGTCCTGTACTTAATTATATGAATTTTCTATGAGTTGTATGAATTTTCTATGAGTTATATGAATTTTCTATGAATTATATGGATTTTACAATGAATTATATGAATTTTCTACGAGTTATATTTTCTACGAGTTATATGAATTATATGGATTTTCTATGAATTAAATGGATTTTGCAATGAATTATATGGATTTTGCAATGAATTATATGAATTTTCTACGAGTTATATGAATTTTTTGTGAATTATATGGAATTTCTTTGAATTATATGGTTTTGGAATTATTTATATAAAATCTTGATATAAAAAATTAAAACCGTCGGTGGCTGCATGCAGCAATGATTGCCTAGCCATCACAAACGGTTCTAGAGGCCAAAACCGTTTGTGATGGCCAAGGGATATATAGCGCCCCTGCCCGGCTCCCCCCAAATTTCAAGTCCCGCGCGCCCCTTCGCTACCACTGCTCCGCCGCCAGGCCGCTCCGCCGCCACTCCGCTCCCGCGCCGCCCGCCAGGCGCTCCGCCGCGCTCTGCTCCCTCCGCGCTAGGCGCTCGCCGCTGCCCGACGCCCTGCTTCCGCGCCCCTGCCCGGCGCGTCCTCCTGCGGCGGCGGCTCTCCGCGGCGCCCTGCCTGCGCCGTCGCCGTCCTCGCCGGCGTCCTCCTGCCCTGCCGGCGCGTCCTCCGACCCCGACCCGACCCAAACCCGGCGAAGTAAGTACCCAGCACCTTCCCCTCTCCAAATCCGGCGAAGAACGGCCGGCTATCGCCGCCGGCGAGGCCCATGGCCGCTGGAGGACCTGTCTGTAACGATTGATTTAGTTTTAGGGTGTTTTTCGTGATCTAGGGGCCTCTGCGTAATTTCTGAAACATGTTCCGAGGGCCTATCTGTAAATAAATCTTTATGGTATTAGAAGAAACTTCATAAAATCATTAAAGAACATAGAAAAATCAGAAAAATGCAAACCCAATTTTGTTGGATTCCTTGTAAAGAGATCTACCGTTTCTATACAGGTTGTATAGGGTTTTTCCGTGTAGTTTTTGAATGTTAAATCAATCTGAGTTTTAGGTGTTTTTGGTGTAGTTCAAAATATGCTCAAGATATGACAATGAGCTTTGGATATGTTGTTCCTTTTGATATGCTTAGGCTTGTAGCTTAAACACTTGAACGAATGATGCCACCAAGTCAACAATAATTTGAATCTTCATCCATGCTTTGGCTAGAGGCTTAGATATGATCTATATAACTTGTAGGAGAAAGTTGAGACCAATACGTTTAATAAATATATAAATGATCTTACGCTAAAATTTGGTCACAAAATAATCTTTGTGTAGCTATAATGGGTCGTTTCTCACGAATCAAGACCCGTCGTGCCCAACCCGCCACCGATGACGTGGCCAATCAAGGCGCCGAATACAATGCAGATGGAAGCCTGACCCAATTCCTCAACCTCACCGCCGGCGATGAGCAAGCAGTTGCCAACGAAGCCGCGGGCGATGAGCCGGCAGTTGACAACGAAGCCACCTCATCAAGGACACAAAAGACCAAGCGAGGGCCAAGCAAGTTGCCGGAAGGCCGAACTGTAATCCTCGAGGTCAATGACGCCGGAGAACCTACAGATCCTATTGAGGCCCAGGGGCCCTACAAGACGAGCATCGGCAGGATAGTGAGGGAGAATATTCCCATCAAATGGAGGTGGTGGAGGAAGAAAAAAGAGCCACAGTGGCCAGTTCCAGAAGAGACCAATGAGATATGCTGGACCAAGTTGAAAGAAAAGTTCACCTTCCCTGCCGGTACGAAGAACATCATGAAGAAAAAAGCCATGCAGGTAATGGCTCACCGGTTTCAATATTACAAGCATACACTCTACAAAGACCATATCCTGCAAGGAACTCTTCCAGATTTCTCACAATGCCCAATTCAGCAACCTTTCTGGGAAGAATTTGTGGCATACAAGCTCTCTGAGTCAGCCAAAGAACCTAGCGCCAGAAATATTGAGATCGCAAAGAAAAATTTACACCCACATACCACAGGATCTCGTCGGTATGTAAGGAAGATACCCGAGTGGGAGAAGGAGGCTGATGAGCTGGAAAGGAGTGGTGTTGAGTTGCAGACAGCAAATTGGGAGCAAAGGTCTGTGACTTGTGCTCTAGGGCACGGGTGTAGATACGGGCCTGATGGAAAGCTTATCCATAAGGATTCTCGTGCCGAAGAAGCGGTCAAACGGATCGAGCAAGCACATTCAGATATTGCCTCAGGTTCCTTTGAATCAAAAAGGGAGAATGATGCGCTTACCCGTGCCTTGGGAAACAAAGAGCACACACGAGGTGCAAAAATTGTTCCGTGGGACAAAGGCTTTGAGGCAGATTCGGGCTCATACAGAAGTCGGTCTCAGGGCAAAGCTCAGATGCAGGCAGACTACGAGAGGCCTTTGCAACAGGTCCATGACGAAATGCAGGCTTCACATGATAAGCTGCGTGAAGAGTTTCACATGAGCCAGCATGGGCCTGTTGCAGCATTAGATGGCGGCTCAGCTCTCCCTAGCCCAATGGTGCATCGGAGCAGCTGCGGGAGTAACGTGCATTGTAATGCTCTAAGACTGCAAAAATGTGTGTGTTATCAGAATAATATCGGAATAATTATTGAATTAAATAATGTGTGATTTCGCGCCACGTAAGGTGGCCATTGGTCAAGCTCTGCCTACTAAGGAACGTGAGGTGTTGCATTGCCGTGAATTGCCTGCTGGCTTTGCACGAGTCACACTTGATGCACTAGTCAAAAATCGGTATGGCAGAGTGGAGCTGGAAATTCCGGCCGAGGATGACGCCGTACGGTTGAGAGATAACCTTGGTTGCATTGACGGATGGCGCAAATGATATATATCCTTTGGCGAATCTGATTCGGAGTCAGATGACAAGGGCAACATCAATGATCCTAGCAAACCTTCTAGGCAACCATGTCCGCCTCCTAGGGAACCAAGTCCGTCTCCTAGGCAACCAAGTCTGCCTCCTATGGAACCAAGTCTGCCTCCTAACGACCTGTGTACACCTCAGACGCTGAAGCGGCGACAAACCGCTTCAAGCCCGCCTCAGAGAAAGTCGAAGAAAAAACCAGTGAGTGGAAGCATAACATCCCTGCTCCCTTCTAAAGAGGATGTAGTGGTACCCCAATCTGCAATTGATCATTTTACCAAGGGCATTGGTAAAACAGACAGGGAATAACAAACAACGCAAGTCAGAATTTGAGCATATAACGTCCAAAAGGGCGACACGTTCTTTAAGCAAGGAAGCGCTCCTATAATCCGTTGCAGAAAGGGAGGAAGCAGCTAGGAAGAAATTCCTCGAAGAAACCGGTCTCTCAACACAAGACCTTAATATGTTGCAACAAGACACCGCTCGAGTGGATCTACCATTCGCGCCACTCGCGCCACCAAAATGGCCGTTTGTGTTGGGGAACGACCTGGTTCGCCCAGAGGATACCCCTAATCTACCAACGAGGTTGAGGCAACTGAATCAATGGTACAAAACTCAAGGGGATTCTGAACAATTTGGGGTCAGGTACCCAATCGAATTGTTCGGCAAGAACGACGAGAAAGAATCTCATACCATACTGTGGATTGAGTTTCTTCATCTATATGAGATGTACCAACAACACTACCTCGATGTCAGCATCGTCTTCCTTTGGTGCTTGTAAGTATCGTAACTAAATCTCTTCCGTTCTTTTGTTAACGACATAAGCTCTCATAACTTGATCTTTCTGTAGGATGGAGGCCCAAACTTTTAGGCGAAGAGGAATATGCAAAGATGTAGCCTTTTTGGACCCGTGCGCGGTAAATGAGGCGTCCTTGCATAACCCTGACACACACCGTTATCTGTACACTGCTTTTTACGCGCTGAAAGAGAAAAAACGCATAATTCTACCGTACAACTGCTCGTAAGTGTGTTCCTAGTTACATGCTTCTATATAATAACATAAATCTTTTTTCTATTTTCTAACATGCGTGAAATGTTTACAGGATGCATTTTGTTGTCTTGGAAATCACCCTTCTACAGAGCCACATAACGGTTCTCGACTCATTAAGAAGGCCTCGGAAACTCATCCAGCCACTGCTCCAAGTGCTTGACACGTAAGTATTTAATGTTGAGTTGGTTCATTGTATCGAGTCATATTATGTTTTATTTCATCAACCCACCCTCAATTACTATTTAATGTTGTTTAGGATATTCGCAATGTACTGTAAAAAACACCGGGGGATGTTTAGACCTTATCAGAAAAGGTTCACCGTAGATGATGCTAAGTGGATTAAAAAACAGCGGTCGGGTACTTGCACATGCGGGTTCTATGCGATGCACTACATCCACCAATACAACGGAGATGACTTTTCCGCATTAGAAGAAATGGTTCGTACTAATCTAGCAATCTAATCATGACCTTTGCTTTCTGAAATTTATTTTCAAACCATATGCTAATGCATTCCTTTGATTCTAATGCCATTTATGCAGGAAAAATAACTAGGTGCTGAGGAGATGCTTGCAGGAGAGATACTGGCACTCCAAGAACAACTAGCTGGGTTCATTATGGATGAAATTGTGAGCGAACAAGGCGAGTTTAACATTATGAAGATCTAAGACACATGGTATACGTAGAACTTTTAGACTCATACATAGAACTTTTAGATTCGTTGGACTTGTAATAAGTTTCGAGTTTGGTTTAAGTTCAAAACTTGTCAAATATTGTTGATTTGTGCTTGTGATGTGAATATGTGATATCTTTGAGCTATATATGTGCCTGTGATGTGTATATGTGCTCTATATGTGATTGTGATGTGTATATGGGCTGTATATAAAAATCGAAAAAAGAAAATCACAAACGGTTGATGCCACAAGCCGTTTGTGATGCTCCAAACATCACAAACGGTTTGAGACACAAACCGTTTGTGATGTCTAGAGCATCACAAACGGCTTGTGGCATCAACCGTTTGTGATACCTGCCACATCACAAACGGTTTGGGTCACTAACCGTTTAATGTCTGGAGCATCACAAACGGTTGGTGACTCAAACCGTTTGTGATGTTGAGCATCACAAACGGTTCCTGAACCGTTTGTGATGCCCCGGGCATCACAAACGACATGTTACAAACGATTCGCAGAACCGTTTGTGATGACGGTTCCTGGAGTAGTGTTAGAAACTAGGGAATAGTTTTTCATAACATAAAACTTTGCCCGAGAAATATCCTATTACATAAAGATCCAAAACTTTTGTGGACGACGGGCGCACAAATCATTGAAACTTTTTCTTCAAACGCTTGACTAATCAGTTCATAAAAAAAAAACTCTCGCTTGCATGGAATCGTTGAGTTCGTAACTAATACGGTATCTGACCAACTTTCTGTCATATAATCTTATTTTCTATTCAACGTGTGTTTATGTTAAGCGTGTGTGTCGCACGTGTGTTCTTGCTATTAGCATATAACAATAGTATTTCTCCATGTTTTAAGAAAAAGTCAAAACGGCGTTTGTCCACTTCAATCTACGCAGATCTACAGCACAGTTGTTGTTGTAAGTTACTACAGAGAATTGATTGATAGAGGGTCAATATGACCTTGATACACTGCAGTGACAGCTGGAGCATTAAAACTGGTCACGCTTGAAAGCCAGCCATGACAGCATTTCAACGTAGAAAATAAAAGAGACATGAATAAGATTAGTTGTATATACGTACAGCCCCATTGTCACAGCCATCGCAGGAACACATCTCCCTAAACCAGAGGCTGTTTGCATTGTCTCGTTCTTAGCGATATGGCGCCTCCCACAAACATCTCCCTTCATATCCTCCTTATTAATTGCTTTCATACTCACTATCGTCAGCGTAGCCACTTCTCTACTACCAGACTTTCACATGTTGCGATCTTGCAACTGCGCCATCCTCGCAGCTGAGGCGTTCGTCTGTCGACCACATATAATGCGACCGCCTGCTACGACGCCATCCTCCCATATGCGGGTTCATTCAATGGACGCCAGGTTAAGATTTCCATTGCAGCGACTTCAGTTACCTTCAGATTTCTCCACAGCTTCATCACGGAGCTTCAACAACTATAAGCTAGTGGAGGAACGGGCGTGAGGTGCGGGGATCAGGCTCTAAGGATCCTGGTCCCACAAGCCCCCCGAGCATCTTGCGCCTTTCCTTCAAGTCTTGAGTCTGCTGCAGCATCTTCGAGCAGTTGTAGTACAGCCCAAGACGCTCAGATCTTCTCTGACGAGTAGTTCATTGGAGTGCACCTATCGATGCACCCAATGGGTGTAGCCCCCGAGCCTTCGAGTACTTTTAAAAGTAGTCGGAGACTCAAAAGCTGTATTCTATCTTCATCATGAGTAGTTCAATGGTGTGCGCCGATTAGGTGCACCCATTGGGTGTAGCCCCCGAGCTTCGAATAGTTTTGAAGAAACTAGTCGGAGGTGTTCAATAAAATCTTTATCCAAAAAATTAAATCCCAGAATATCTGTTAGTAGCCCCCGAGCTTTAAAGCAAATATCTTTGGTTTAAAGGTCAAGTAAATCTTCGAAAATCTTCCTGTAATCAGCAATCTCCGAACTTTATGCCGCCGCGATCTGATTTGGTAAGCTTATCTCGAAAAAATAGGCGGGAAAACGGAATGTGATGCGCCGCCGCTACTGTAGCCCTAATACTTGAACCGTTATAAATCTGGATCTGCTTTCATTAAAGTTCATTCAGCCACCATAGTTGTTATAAACGCGCAGCGGATTCGGCCCGTGCCGCTGCACCCACAGGCCGGCGCAACATTAAGCCCAGGTCCAACGGAGCAACAACCAACAAAGCTTAGGCCTAACTCAACCCAAAAGACTAGCCTGATAGGTGAGGACTGCCATCGCCTTATATGTTGTGCTCCCCCATCATCAATTTTCGATGTGGGACTAAACCTAACAATCTCCCCCGTCACACATCGGACCCAACTCTTCCATTAGAAGAGGCTATCAACAGGTCCAGAGTTTAAATTCTCCAGTGGAGGCACCTGGAGACTTTCACGGGCTCCCACGTCATAAATGTGACCAATGAGATTTTTCTTAGGTTCCTCGACCTTTGGCTCTGATACCACTTGTTATAAACGGCGGCGAATAATGAAGTAATCAAACACAGCGGGACACAAGATTTAACGTGGAAACCCCTTCAATGAGAAGGGGAAAAACCACGGGCACCAGCCAGCACAATCTCACTATATCTCAAGAGTTGGGTTACAACGCCTATGGCGGGCTTACAAGAGAATCAAGTCTCCACGAAACCCTAGCAAGGGTATATATACTGTACGGCGACGGGCCTCCGCTGCGCTTCGGCACAAGCCCGGCCTATGTCGTGGATGTGGAATTTGGAACATATCCAACAAACTCCACCTTGAGATAAATTCCCTCTTGTAGCTTAAGTTATCTTCGTCTTGAGCAAAAAGCTTCTGGTGCCACTGATAGTCTCTTGGAGTATCCTATCAACCCGACTAAGCTTGAGCACAACTCAAACTTAGAAACGCGCACTGGCTTTGTCATCGTATCAGCAGGATTATTATGAGTACTGATCTTGCATACCTTCAGCTTACCATCTTCGATCACATCACGCACAAAATGATACTTAACATCAATATGCTTAGTCCTCTCATGAAACATCTGATCTTTAGTAAGATAAATAGCACTCTGACTATCACAATATAATGTAGTGCAAGATTCAGCCCCACACAGTTCAGCATACAAACCTTTCAGCCAAACCAATTCCTTGCAAGCTTCACAAATAGCCATATATTCTGCCTCAGTAGTAGACAAAGCAACAACTGTCTGTAACGTAGCCCTCCAACTCACAGCACAACTGCCAACAGTAAACACATAACCAGTAAGTGATCTTCTTCTGTCCATATCAGCAGCATAATCTGAATCCACATAACCAATCAGCCCCTTATCTGTTCTTCCAAACTTTAAACAATAATCTGATGTGCCTCTGAGATACCTGAAAATCCACTGAACTGCCCTCCAATGTTCTTTACCAGGATTAGACATATATCTACTAACCAAACTCATAGCATATGATAAATCTGGACGAGAGCAAACCATGGCATACATCAAAGACCCAACAGCACTAGAATAAGGAACCTTTGTCATGTATTCAATCTCCTGATATGTACTAGGACACTGTGTAGCTGACAACTTAAAGTGAGATGCAATGGGGGTACTAACAGCTTTAGCCTCTGTCATGTTGAAACGCTGAAGAACTTTTTTGATATAATTTTGTTGACTAAGAAATAGCAAACCAGATTTTCTGTCTCTACTAATTTCCATACCAAGAATTTTCTTAGCAGCACCAAGATTTTTCATGTCAAACTCACTATTCAACAATTTCTTCAACTTAGTGATTTCTATCTGACTCTTAGCAGCAATCAGCATATCATCAACATATAACAGCAAGTATATAGGTGATCCATTAACATGTTTGATGTAAACACAGCTATCAAATTTTGACCTTTTAAAACTATGTGACAGCATAAATGAATCAAACCTCTTGTTCCACTAACGAGGGGACTGTTTCAAACCATACAAGGATCGCTTCAACTTGCACACATGCTTCTCCTTGCCTGGCACTATGAACCCTTCCGGCTGGTCCATGTATATGTCCTCCTCTAGCTCTCCATGTAAAAATGCAGTTTTCACATCTAACTGCTCAAGCTCAAGATCATGTGATGCAACAATACTAAAGAAAGTACGGATCGAACTGTGTTTTACAACTGGAGAGAATACATCATTATAATCAACACCCGGAATTTGATTGTAACCTTTTGCAACTAACCTTGCCTTAAACTTTGGAGGCTCACTTGGAGATAAACCCTCCTTTCTTTTGAAGATCCATTTGCATCGGACGGTCTTCTTCTCCTTAGGCAATGGTACAACTTCCCATGTGCTGCTCTTTTCAAGTGACTGCATCTCCTCATGCATAGCTGAAACCCAGCTCTCGCGGTCACCATAGCTAACAGCTTCTCTATATGTCGCTAGCTCATGAACATTCTCCACTTGTTCAGCACAACTCAAAGCATAGTAAGGTAAATTACATTCTTCAATAAGACGTTTTGGAGGACCGCAACCTCTCTTCGCCTTGCGTTGAGCAATAGGTAAATCCTCATCTCGCTAAAAATTTGGAGGAGTTTCCTGAACACCATCATGAGCAACATCATCAGCAACATCATTGGTTTGATCATCAACCGGCTCCACCTGCACAACTGCCTCATCAACATGCTCCACCTGCATGCGCATACGTTGCACCTCTGGAGCAGAAATATCTGGAACACTGTCTGAGGACAAACTGTCATTAAACATCACAGATTCATTGAAAACCACACTTCTACTCATGAAAGTCTTTCCTGTTTCGGGATTCCACAGTTTATATCCTTTAACTCCAGAACCATAACCAAGAAAAAGACACTTAACAGCTCTAGGCTCTAATTTTCCATTATCAACATGAGCATAAGCAGTGCATTTATGTAAAGATCATAAAACAACTCATTGGTAGATTGAGTACCACAATATAAGTTTTTTTACATTGTTTTATTCGTATTACAAGATGTATAGCCTGTTTATCAAATAACATGCAGTATTTGCAGCTTTAGCCCAAAAACGCTTGCTCATTCGTGCATTGGACAGCATGCAACGGGCCTTCGATATGATGGTTCTGTTCATACACTCAGCCACACCGTTTTGTTGAGGAGTATACGGTATGGTGTGATGTCGCACAATGCCTTCCTTCCTGCAGAAATCATCAAAGGCAGTAGAACAAAACTCTCCACCATTATCAGTACGAAGCAATTTCACTTTTCTGTCAGTTTGCCTTTCTATCATAACTTTCCAGTTTCTAAACGCAGCAAAAGTATCATCTTTATGTTTCAGAAAATAAGGCCAAACCCTTCTAGAGTAGTCATCAATAATAGTAAGCATATAACGAGCACCACCAAGGGAAGGCTTACGAGAAGGACCCCATAAATCAGCATGTACATAATCAAGTGTACCTTTGGTGGTATGAACGGAAGTATTGAACTTTACCCTTCTATGCTTCCCGAAAATACAATGCTCACAGAACTTCATGCTACTCAAAGTACAGCCATCCAACAAGTTTCTCTTCATCAATTCTTCCATACCAAGGTGACTCAAGTGTCCAAGACGCATATGCCAGAGGTTAGTGGTACTAGGTTCAGCATTAATAACATTAGCAGAAACCGAACCAAGCAAAGTAGTACCTCTAAGAATATATAGATTCGAAGCATTGAGATCACCCAAAAGACAAACAAGAGAACCTTTCGATACCTTTAAAAATTCCTCATCACCGGTGTATCTGAAACCTTCTCTGGCAAGTGTGCTCATGGTTAAAAGTCGTTGCACTTGTAGCCGTAGCAATAGCATAATGCAACAGTTTACGTTTTAGTAGCAACACACAACCCATATATTGCAACACTTTTGAATGTTTGGCAACGATTAGTGAGCGTTGTAACATAAGACATTGCAACCAATATGGGTGTTGCAATGGTACCAATTGCAATGAACGAGACGTTGCTAGTGACACGTATTGCCACACGTTGGTCGTGTAGCAACACAATGCAGTCGCATCGAAATATAGGTGCTGCAATAGCTGTTATTGCTACGCGAATAAATCATTGCAACAGAGCTTGTCTATTACCACATCATCTAAATGGTTGCTATAGGTGGATTAGGGTATTGCAACGTTTGTCGAGATTGGTTGTTACAGAGAGGTCCTCTATTGCCACGTTTGCGAATGGTTGCTATATGTATATTCCTCTATTGCCACTATCATCTTTTTTGTAGTTGCAAGAGATAGTTTTTCTATTGCCACGATTATCACACCTATTGCCACGACTAAATGTGGTTGTTTTTTGTGTAATTGTTGCAACCCAATTTGATTTAATTTCCATTATATATTGGAACGTCAAATTAATATATTAATAATTCATGTTGCTATGCTTTGTTTGGTAGCTTAAATCAATAATCACAAAATAATAAATACTTAACGAATGAAGCATCTATATCCATTAAAATGAAATATAATTTGTTCATACAAATCTTTATTAAAATACATCCAATGTCAAACTAAACTTGGACACCGCCACTGATATAACACATAATGTATCCAACCCTCGATATGAACTCGTGCGAATTATATGACCTATGTCTACTACAGCAGCAAAGGTTGTCTTGATGTTCACCATCGTCCACCACGGGCATGGCTCCTCAAACTCAAGCTTTCTCCTCAAATGACATGCTTTATTAGACTAGAACATTCGGCGGGCGATGCGCGCTCTACCATTTGATCAAACAAAAACAATTCCTCCATAAATAAAATATATTAAAAGGGGATGGCCTCACGCATTGTACATCCCCTATTCTCACAAGCACAAATAGACAAGCTCCAATAAGCTAATCCACACCCTAATTATGTACCGTGTGCTGTCAAAACACGCATGATCAGGTGCCTTGATCGCCTGGGCCAGTGAGAGCGACCTGCGGAGTCATCAATAGACGTAAATCATGTTGTCTTCTTAATACCATTCGTGCAGTAACACAAAACTCGACCATACATTGCCCTAAAAACAGATCATCAGAAAATTAATCAAAAATAGCCTTTTTTTAGATCAAAGAGCCTAATGTTAAGGCTTGGACTACAACTTATGTCAAAAAATGAACAGAATTTGGCAATCCGCTGCAGTCATTGAAGTAATGCGCACACTCATGCAACAATAATACTACGCAATGCATAAGGAAAAGGAGAATTAAATCCCACAAGCTGCTGCTTCTGATGGGATCCCACAAACTGCTGCTTCTGAATTCTGATGGAAAAGTCCAATATTCTTCTAAATTAAAGGCATCATTATGAAAATATTAACATGTCTACTGCTACAATATGTCAAGCAAGTGCAAGTCTCAGGCTGTGTTCAGTTCCAAAAAATGTGTGGGAAAATTTGTGGAAAAAGTCACATCGGACACTGTAGCGTACTGTAGCACTTTTCGTTTGTTTGTGGTAAACATTGTCCTTCATGCTACTCAAAGTACAGCCATCCAACAAGTTTCTCTTCATCAATTCTGCCATACCAAGGTGACTCATGTGTCCAAGACGCATATGCCATAGGTTAGTGGTACTAGGTTCAGCATTAATAACATTAGCAGAAACCGAACCAAGCAAAGTAGTACCTCTAAGAATATATAAATTCGAAGCATTGAGATCACCCAAAAGACAAACAAGAGAACCTTTTGATACCTTTAAAAGTTCCTCATCACCAGTGTATCTGAAACCTTCTCTGGCAAGTGTGCTCAACGAGATTAAATTTCTTGTCATTGCTGGTATGTACCTTACATTGATCAATGTGCGTGTCATGCCATCATGCGTCCTGATCTGAACAGAGCCGATGCCCACAATGTCACGTGGTTTATCATCCCCCATTCGCATAACATCTCCTTGCTGCACAGGCTTATATGAACTAAACCAATCTTTGTTAGTGCAGATATGAAACGAACATGCAGAATCCAGAACCCATTCATCATGACCAGTAACACAACCAGCGAGAACAGCCAGACAATCTCCGGAATCAGAATCAACAGCTGCAGAGACAACAGAGACCTTACCATCAGAATTCTTCTTCATCTTCCCCTTATACTAGAGCTTCCTGCAATCCTCAATTGT
>OAMR01000276.1:1224808-1247362 GCA_900205405.1 Echinochloa crus-galli | reverse complement strand
ATGCAGAGCATCGTAGCATGTAGGAGTGCTGCCTCCATGAGAGCTCCAGCCAGTTCTCCATCTTAGCGAGCTTTGTCAAATTGTTGTGACCTTAGTGAGGAATCTTTCATGCTTCTAAGATCGAGATTCACATACACTCCACCTCTCACTTGCAATTCCTACTCTGAGCCCGCAGAGGAGATCGTTCATCATCCATTCCATAAAATAAAATTTCATGTTCTTTGATTCCCTCTCTCAAAATCTGTGAAGTAGAGGCATGGCTATGCAAAAGAAAAAGAAAAGCATGCCAAGTGGCATGGCAAATATATGAGAAAAAAGAAAAGCATGTCAAAAGACATGGCAAAAATATGATCAAAAGAAAAGCATGCCAAAAAGGCATGGCAAAAATATGAATAAAAGATACCCCATGCTCTCCAAAAAAATAAATCAAGGAGAGGAAGAATCAATCCATGAAATTCCACTCCATATATTCCACTCCATATAAATCAGCCCCTTATCTGTTCTTCCAAACTTTAAACAATAATCTGATGTGCCTCTGAGATACCTGAAAATCCGCTTCGCTCCGGCCCAAGCCTCCGGCGACGGGCCTCCGCTGCGCTTCGGCAGAAGCCCGGCCTTTGTCGTGGATGTGGAATTTGGAACATATCCAACAAACTCCACCTTGAGACAAATTCCCTCTTGTAGCATAAATCATCTTCATCTTGAGCAAAATGCTTCTGGTGCCAACGATAGTCACTTGGACTATCCTATCAAGCCGACTAAGCTTGAGCACAGCTCAAACTTAGAAACGGGTACAGGCTTTGTCATCATATCAGCAGGATTATCATGAGTACTGATCTTGCATACCTTCAGCTTACCATCTTCGATCACATCACGCACAAAATGATACTTGATATCAATATGCTTAGTCCTCTCATGGAACATCTGATCTTTAGTAAGATAAATAGCACTCTGACTATCACAATATAATGTAATGCAAGATTCAGCCCCACACAGTTCAGCATATAAACCTTTCAGCCAAACCAATTCCTTGCAAGCTTCACAAATAGCCATATATTCTGCCTCAGTAGTAGACAAAGCAACAACTGTCTGTAGCGTAGCCCTCCAACTCACAGCACAACTGCCAACAGTAAACACATAACCAGTAAGTGATCTTCTTCTGTCCATATCAGCAGCATAATCTGAATCCACATAACCAATCAGCCCCTTATCTGTTCTTCCAAACTTTAAACAATAATCTGATGTGCCTCTGAGATACCTGAAAATCCGCTTCGCTCCGGCCCAAGCCTCCGGCGACGGGCCTCCGCTGCGCTTCGGCAGAAGCCCGGCCTTTGTCGTGGATGTGGAATTTGGAACATATCCAACAATGCTAGCCGTTCTTATCATGCCTTCTGCCTGGGAAGAACAAGTGAAGTGTCTGTGTCCTGTTCCAAGAGTGTGTTAGTGTTACTGCCATCTCTGTTCCATTCTAGCTAGTTTAATTTAGAAGACTGTGCTTGAATTAGCTAGACTGTGTTTGCTTAGTTCATCTCTGGAGTCATGCACAGTGGAGTGTGTTAGTGTTACTGCCATCTCTGGAGTCATGCATGGTGGGGTCTGGGGAGTAATGTATGTTGATCTGTTCCGAGTCTTCTTGCTTTGCTTTCTTTACTTTGTTTCAGGCTCTGCCCTGCAATCTGAAAGTTCTGATGCGAGGATGACACTGCATCTGCCATTGCCTTCTTTGCCCCGTTCGTGCATCTAATTTGTGTGCTGAAGCGGTTACACATAGTGCTAGTTCAAAAGATTGTGAATTTCTATTTTTTTCCCCTCAAAGTTTGTATGGAAACTGAACCTCAAAGCTGAATGGTTTCATCAAAATTGAACTTGAAGCTCACAATAAAAAATGATTCGGATTGGTATCCATCTATTTCTGATCTCTGCACCTTTATTTCTAACTGCAGCATGAATGTAGATATAGGCACCACAATCAATTAAGGCACATTATAGTTCAATTCGGATGCCTCGAGGAACCACACCAAACATGAGGTGTCTGGACAATACGGATTTTGCAATAGGAAAAATATATATGCCATCCCATCGGAATATCGGATCTCCTTGTATGTGCAAGGATTATGACAGGAAATTGAGCAAAAAGGAGGAGGGGACAGGGGAGCATGAGGAATCCCTTTTTATTCTCAGTTTGGACCGAGACTACAAGGACTTATGGAACTGATTATGATTTATTACAAATGTTATCAAATCCTAAAATTTCTACAACATTCACTCTCAAAAAAAGCGCTTAAAGGAACAGCAGAGTTATGAAACTGATGTTGCTTCAAGATTTGTGTCAAAATCTCCAGATCTTCTTGGGAATTGGGATACACATTTGCGAGAGGATCAACCATGTGGCTCAGGCAGTGCCTCTGTTCCACTGGTACTACGTAGTACTACTTGGGTACTCGCCGCAGCGTCTGTCCTTTCACGTTGCTCCCTCGTACAATTATTGTACCTTTGGTTGGTTGACCAATCACACGAGAATAAGCCCTTAACAATGCAAGAAGTATGCAACAGAAGACAATAACCGACGCTTCAAGACACCATATATTGTCACTGTGTATGAGGCAACAGCCATTTGGTTCTATCAGTGCTGGTTTGCTGCATGGGGCAACGAACTACTAGTTGTATAGATGCCCAACGCGACATGCGTGCAGTTACTGCTGAGTTCGCCACCTAGCTACTCGTTGTATATAGGCGCAGAAGTTTTCTCTTGCAACACCTCCTGCAAAATATCATTATGAAGATGAAGTTGGATTAGAGAGAGAGCCTTCTGATCCTTGCGCTTCTCCTCGGGAGTCCACTCCTCCTGCCTCTTGCCGAAACTTTCCAGCGCCTCATCATAATCGTGAGTCTGCGCCAGAACTCCCCGCATCTTGACTTTCCATAGCGAGAACCGCGTGTTGTAATCCAGTAGCGGAAGATCGAACTTCATCTTCGTCGTCATGAAACCCTAATCAGCGACCAGGACGTAAATTATGTCACACTAGCCCGTAGGTACCCGGGCCTAGGCCGAATCCGGCTACACGTTTATAACAAGTGGTATCAAAGGCGAAGATCGAGGAACCTATAAAAATCTTAGTGGTCACAATGATGACGGGGGAGCCTGTTAACGTCACTGGGCTTAGCCCGTGAACGCCTCTAGGTGTTGCGAAGGGAGGATTTAAACTCGGGGCCTGTTGATAACCTCTTCTGGTGAAAGAGTAAGGTCCGAATGTGTGGCGGATTGTTAAGTTTAGTCCCACATTGGAAATTGATGATGGGGGAGCACAACATATAAGGCGATGGCAGTCCTCACCTATCAGGCTAGTCTTTTGGGTTGAGTTAGGCCTGAGCTTTATTGGTTGTTGCTCCGTTGGACCTGGGCATTATGTCGTGCTAGCCCGTAGGTACCCGGGCCTAGGCTGAATCCCGCTGCACGTTTATAACAAGTGGTATCAGAGCCGAAGGTCAAGAAACCTGTAAAATCTCATTGGTCACATTTGACGGGGGAGCCCGTTAGCGTCACGGAGCAGCGACGTGAACACCTCCAGGTGCTCCAACTGGAGGATTTAAACTCTGGGCCTTTAATAACCTCTTCTAATGGAAGAGTTGGGTCCGATGTGTGACGGGGGAGATTGTTAGATTTAGTCCCACATCGGAAATTGATGATGGGGGAGCACAACATATAAGGCGAGGACAGTCTCACCTATCAGGCTAGTCTTTTGGGTTGAGTTAGGTCTGTGCCTTGATTGGTTGTTGCTCCGTTGGACCTGGCTAAATGTCGCACGCGGCCCGTGGGTGTAGCGGCACGGGCCGAATCCGCTGCGCGTTTATAACAACAGTCATTGCCTTTGCGCCGCAAACACCCTGAGCTTGAGCCCCCGAGCTTTGCAAGACCAGCCTCCCAAGCCCCCGAGCCCGCATTTGCATATGAGCGAAGTAGATTCACAACCTCCGGTGTGCTCCTTGTTGAATGCGCGAGAAGACGAAGGTGACCATGCGTGCATCAACAAAGGGCCCGAAGAAGGGAGGGAAGAAGTCCGCTGCTGCTCGTGCTGAAAGTGCTGGAGGATCCCGCAGATCTAGCACGCGAAGCACGGCGAAGGATACAACGACCAAGCCAGTGTTCGACACGCCGCCGATGCCGCGAGTAGCCTGGAAGGAATGTACTGCTACTGAAGATGACCTCAGGCTCCTCGTGGAATAAGGTTTGCTGCTTGACCAGACTACTCTTCAGTGAAACCCTGTGTAAAACAACTCTGGCCCACTGAAGATAGTGATGAGGTTCCTTTGTTTATTTCTTTCTGTGAGCGCGGAGTTGGTCTTCCAATATCATCTTTTTCAAAGAATTCCTTGCGTTCTACAAGCTCCAACTCCACCATCCCAACCCAAATGGGGTTCTTTACTTGTCTGTTTTTGTCCATGCCTGCGAGGCATTTCTTGTCATTAAACCTAGCCTTGCATTATTCCGGTACTTGTACCATATAAAGCCACAACCCACGCATCAACTAACTGAAGTAGTCGGTGGGGCTGGCATCCAGTTCCGCCAAGGAATGAAGGCGAAGTGGTTCGACATGCCTGTCATGGACTCATGCGGGCCTTGGAAAAACAAGTAGTTTACTATTGGTAAGTATACTCAAGCCTAATCTTGATACTTTTGTTATCGACTTGTTCTGTTTGTGCCAATATTCTCTCCATGTGCTGTAATGAAGCAGGAAATCATGGAAAAAGTTGTCCAGAGAGGGATAATTGGTATCCCAGGGACCTGAGCAACTGGAACAGCCGTCCTTCTGCTGAAGAGGCAATAGAGATCCCCGCATTAATGGAACGAGTGGCGTGGCTCAAGGAGAAAGGTCTGACAGGAGTCGGAATTGCCTTCAGCTTCATGAAGCGAAGGATCCAGCCTCTCCAAGAGCGCGCCCACCTCGGCTACGAGTACGAGGGACCCTCAGATAGTTCTAGAATGGTGCCCGAAGAAATCTCCGATATGGGCATCATGATGAGGCTTCAGCGTATGTTCACTGGTGTGAACGAAAGACCTATCCTCGTCGAGGAGTTCTCTGCTGAGAATCCTCCAATTGTAAGTAGTCGAACTTGTCATTTTAGACTTTGTATTGTCTTTAAAATATAGTAATGAAATCTTGGATATATAGCCTGTGCAGTCCTCTCAACTTCCACTTACTGTAGAAGACTGGCAGAGCATTGAAGAAGAGGATTTGGAAAAGACTCCTAGCCCTGAGAAGCAGCCTTTAGCTCGTCGAGTCGCCATAATTGAAGATTCAGAACAGGAAGACGAAGTTGAATCTCCTGTACGAGAGCCAGGTAACAACTCGAGAGCATTGATATTGTCTTGTGTAATCACTGAGATCTTATGTTGCTATTGTTATTGTTGAAGTAGTCCCGGATGTGCCTGCAACAGCCCGGAAAAGGCGCTCGGGTGTCAGCCGTAGCGACAACATCGTAACAAGCGGAGAGCCGAACAAGCGCTTCCGCTTATCAACATTTCTGACGTTGCCTCAGCTGTCATCCACAAGCAGCGCAATGGCGAGTACTACCAGTGGTAGTACGACAAGTTCAAAGCGGGCAAAACCTCTGGTGAGGTTCAGCTTCCAGTCGTTATCAGCGCCAACACCACCACCACAGCTGTAAGTAGTCATCAACTCAAAATGCCAAGTTGCTTGTAGATTTGAACTTGAACAACAATTGTATGTGTTTAATAGACCAAGCTCTGAAGTTGCGGTAAAAGAAACTCCAAGCAGTGCTGCAGGGGAAAATGTCGAGTCCTTGCCTGCCACTGAAAGAGTCGACACCACCACGATTCCAGAAGCAGTCCTTGATGCCCCCAACAGCTGCTGAAGAGAATGCGCCAACCGAAGAGCCACCAACACAGACAGTAGAAGGTATGCTTCCTGAAGTGGCACAAGGAGAAGAAGTCCCGGTGACTACTGATGTAGTCAGCCATACAATTGAGCAGGTATGCTAATCATTGCTTAGCTTTATAACCATTTTCTTCCTTGGAATGTGTCAACATTTGATTAATATTGTATGCTGCAAGGAATTTCAGAACATAGAAATACCAGCTTCGAGCACCAAGAGTGTCGAAGTTAGGGTGGAAACAAGTGATAACTAGTCAAAAACTGTAAGTAGTCTACAAACTTGTACTTGATCCCGTAAGATATCATCAGGTAATTAATCAATAATATGAAATACAGGTTGATGTTACCGCAGAAGAGCCAGTAGATGAAGGTGCTCAACTCCGCGACTACTTGGAGAAAGCTCTGGTGAGTTTCATAACCTGGTACTTATGTTGTCGTTGTAGAGAGTAGAATATAACACTTTTTTTATAGGCATTGGTGGAAATTGTGGAAAAACCTCGAGATGCCAAACTCATCGCACGGATCAGGGAACTAGATGAGCAGTTCGCTGAGAAGTGCGAAGATCTTGAAAAGGCAAAGGCGGACCACAAGAAAGAAATCGATTATCACCAGAATCAGTTCGCCACACTGCTAGGTATCAAAGAAGGCCTGGATGGTCGCGTCACCAGCTTGACAAAGGAAAACAGCAGTAAGTTGATTCTTCCACTGCTTATATTGTTACTTGTAGACAAGTTTATTGAAATAACTTGTCATATGCTCATTGCAGGCTTTAAAAAGAAGCTTAAAGGTGCTGAAGATGATGTCACCAGCTGGAGCAATCTTGCGCATCGCAGGGCTGAAGAAATTGCCGATCTTAAAGATGCACTTGCCAAGAAAACTGAAGAGTGTGCCAAGGAGCACCAGATCCACAAGGACTGGGAGAAACAAATAGCACAACACCTCAAACTGGCACAAGACAAGCAATTGGAAGTAAACCAGTTAAAATCTGCGTGCAAGGAGCTTGAAGAAGCCATAGAGCCAATTCTGGAGATGCTTGCTCCAGAAAGCCAAGAAGCACAGAGGCAGTCGTTGCTGGATCGTCTCCGGCAAGTACCCGAGCAAGTAGGCGATTTCTGCAAGGCGACGCTGAAGGAGTGTACCAACAAGCTCTTGGTAGTGTTCAAAGCACACAACCCAACAGCCAAGCTAGAGTTGAAATATCTGCCAAGTGGGACTATGGCGGAGCAGTATGAAGCCTTGGTTGCTGAGACAGAGCCAATGGCAGATGAGTTTGTAAACTCTTTAGAGCAGAAGTAGTCTGATGACAAGTTCTGTCTTTTGATGTAATGAAACAATTTCCATTATTCAGTAGCTACTTTGTAAACTAACTTGCTTATTAAAAACTTGAGCCGTGTGTAGGCTAGTTGTGTTATGCACTGTTGTGTTTTGAATGAGATGCTATCTGAAGCATAGTAGAGTACTTGAAAAAGTACCAAATTTACTTGTAGTAAAATTGCAAAAGATCATGTGTAGATCAAGCTGGCTAAGCAATTTGAAACTACTGTTGTAGTATATATTGTGCGAAAGTACTCGAGTGCGCAGACCATAGGTCTAAAAGTTCGTGAACAAGATCTATTAGGATAGAAGTTCAGCGAAACTAGTCTATTAAAGACTTTCGGTGGTTGCTGATGCAGAGCCAATGAACTACATGGAGTAGCTGTACGTAACGTCACACGAAATTTTAAAGCAATACTAGTGTATGCCAAAGCAGAGACTTGAATAAGTTCTTGCTATGAAGGAGCCTGATGTAGTCGGTGCAAGACTCAGAGCAGCGCATCCTTGTAATCACCAAAAGAAACGAGGTAAACGACTACAACCGTGTGTGGGTTGGTGTTCCTCTACCAAGACTTTTGAGGCATGGTGCCATCCTCTGATGAGAGCAGTCTTGGCTTGTGCTATGGGAGCATCAAGTATAACATAGATATCTCTGAAAAGAGTAAATTACTGAAAAAATGGTGTCAAATTGGACAAAAAATACTTTATTAATCTGATGATCATAAAGAATACAAGAGCCTGAGGCTCAGATTACGCGTAGAATTTAAGCAGGTGTTCGACGTTCCACACATTGGGTAGATCTTCGCCTTCTTGAGTTTGCAGACGATAGGTTCCAGGCGCAATGACTTGCTTGACAAGAAAAGGACCTTCCCAACGAGACATGAGCTTGTGTAAGCCATCAGTCTTCTGTATCCGCCGTAGCACCAAGTCACCAATGACAATGGAACGAGGCTGAACGGACCGTTGATGGTAACGCCGTAGACCTTCGAGATAGCGAGTGTTCTGTATAAGAGCCGCTACTCGAGCTTCTTCGATGCCGTCAACATCCGGATATCTTTCTTGCTGAGCAACTTGCTCGTCGTAGTTTTTTAGTCGTGGGGCATTCCATAGGAGATCAGTAGGCAGGACTGCCTCGGACCCATAGACCAGAAAATAAGGAGATTGCCCTGTTGCACGGCTAGGCTACGTGCGAAGCCCCCATAGTACTGCTTGCAATTCTTGGACCCACTTGCCGCCTTACTTTTTGAGAGGATCATAAAGCCTTGGTTTTAAATCTTGAAGTAGCAAACCATTGGCTTTTTCGACTTGTCCATTGGCACGTGGATGAGCAACTGATGCGTAATGCGTCTCGATCGAGTACTTGTCACAATACTCTTGGAACTTGTCGCAAGTAAATACTGAGCCCAAGTCTGTAATAATCTCATGAGGTATGCCATATCTGTGAACAATGCCATCAAAGAACTTGATCAAATTTTCAGTCCGGGGATTTACCAAAGGTTGTGCTTCAATCCACTTAGTGAACTTGACAATAGCTACGATGAGCCATGTGAAACCACCAGGGGCCTTGGCTAGCGGCTCTACTAAATCGAGACCCCAACATGCAAAAGGCCAAGACAGTGGAATGGTTCTAAGTTCATGTGCTGGAACGTGAGCTTGTCGAGCAAAGAATTGGCATCCTTTGCATGTCTTGACGATGTTTTCTGCATCTTTTTTGGCGGATGGCCAAAGAATCCAGCTCTGTAGGCCTTCCCAACTAGTGTACGCGATGCTGCGTGATTGCCACAAACACCACCATGGATCTCTTCAAGTAAAGATCTGCCTTGATCATTGGTGATGCACTTCATCAAGACGTTGACTGATGCCCCACGTCGATACAGTGTATTGTTGATCACCACATAATTCGCAGCTCTTCGCTTGACTCGGACTTGTTCGCTTTCAGCCTTTGGCAGCTTGTGATCCCGTAAGTACTCGATGAATGGAGTCATCCAGTTTGTATCAATGACCATGACTTGGAGGTCTAGTGGGGGGTGAACTGTAGCAATATCATCAGTTGTCGACTGATTGATAGATGGCTGATGCAACTCATTAACAAATATTTCTGCCGGGCCAGAGCATCTGCGGCTACATTGTAATCACGAACAACATGATGGAACTCAAGGCCGAAAAAGTGGCGTTCAAACTTGCGAACTTCCTTGACATAAGCATCCATGGTCTCTTTGATAGCATCCCAATCCTTGTTGACTTGATTGATAGCCACCGCAGAATCACCGTATACACAAAGTCGCTTGATGCCGAGGGATGCAGCTAGGCGTAGTCCATGCAACATTGCCTCGTATTCTGCAGCATTATTTGTAACAGGAAATAAAATCTGCAGAACGTACTTGAGCTGCTCGCCTTTTGGAGAGATCAATAATACGCCCGCTCCACCGCCTTCTAGCTTTAATGATCCGTTGAAGTACATGACCCAATGTTCTGGGTGACTGGTTGTTCTGGAATATTGGGTTTCCATCCACTCGACTGTGAAATCTGCGAGGGCCTGAGACTTGATAGCCATCTGTGGAGCAAAGGTGATAGTGTGTTCACTCATCTCTGCCTTCCACTTTCATATGCGTCCAGTGGCGTCAGGATTGTCAAAAATCTCACCCAAGGGGAATTTAGTAACCACAGTTATAGGAAAGGACTGAAAATAATGCCTTAACTTCCTTGAGGTGATGAATATGGCATAGAGTAGTTTTTGAACCTGAGGGTACCGGACCTTGGATGCAGAGAGTACTTCGCTGGTGAAGTAGACCGGCCGCTGTACTGGGAATACATGGCCTTCCTCATGGCGTTCAACCACGATCACTGTACTGACCACGTGTGTAGTGGCAGCAATGTAAAGAAACAGAGATCGCCTTTGACTGGAGCTACTAGAACTGGTGAAGTAGTCAAGTAGATCTTGAGTTGTTCAAAGGCTTGGTTGGCTTCCTCGGTCCAAATGAAGTTGGCTTGCTTCTTGAGTAGTTTGAAGAAAGGGAGTCCCTTTTCTCCAAGTCTAGATATGAATCTGTTAAGTGCTGCAATACAACCTATCAACTTCTGGACATCTTTGATGTTCTTAGGTGCCTCCGTGTTGAGGATAGCCGTGATCTTCGCGGGATTTGCTTCGATGCCCTGATGGCTGACAATGAACCCGAGTAGTTTGCCAGTAGGGACGCCAAAAACGCACTTGGTCGGGTTGAGCTTCCAGCGAAATTTTCTGAGGTTGTCAAACGTTTCTTGCAAAACATCAATGAAATCTTCTGGTTTGCGTGTCTTCACGACTACATCATCAACGTATGCCTCTACATTGGTGCCAATCTGAGATTATAGACACGCTTGTATGGCTCGTTGATATGTAGCACCGGCGTTCTTCAGCCCAAACGACATTGTAGTGTAACAAAAAGCGCCGAAAGGGGTGATGAACGAAGTCTTGATCTGATCCTCTTGCTTCGGAGCTATCTGATGATAACCTGAGTAGCAATCGAGGAAGCAAAGTAGTGCGTAACCTGCCGTAGAATCCACGACTTGATCAATGTGTGGTAGACCCATGGGGTCTGGAGGGCAGTGTTTGTTGAGATCAGTGTAGTCAACACACATCCGCCACTCGTTGTTGTTCTTTTTCCTGACCTGGACTGGATTGGCTAACCACTCTGGATGAAAAACTTCTTTGATGAAGCCAGTCTTGAGTAGTTTGGCAATCTCCGCCTTGATTGCTTCGTGTCGTTCATGATCGAACCGTCGGAGTCGTTGTGTCTTAGGCTTTGCGCCCTTTGTGGCATTGAGGCAATGCTCGGCAAACTCCCTTGGAACACCAGGCATATCAGATGGTTTTCATGCAAATATATCTTTATTAGCACGAAGGAACTTGACGAGCACGTCTTCCTATTTACAATCTAAACCAGCCCCTATTAGGGCGGTTTTGGATGAATCGCCCATCTCAAGGTCTACAGTTTTAAGCTGTACATCCTCAGAGGGCTTGAAGCTGGTGCTTGTAGACTTCTTGCTTGGAACTTCCAGTTCTTCTTCTTTCAACTTCTTTGCCAGGGTGAGTACTTCCAGCATCTGAGTTGGGACTTGGGACGCAGCAGCGTACTCCACAGCTTCTACGTCGCAGTCATATGAGATCTTGAGGTCTCCTTTGAGTGAAAGGAGTCCATTGGGAGCCGGCATCTTGAGAACAAGGTACACGTAATGCGGGATCGTCATATACTTAGCGAGGGTTGGACGCCCGAGGATCGCATGGTGCGATGTCTCAAAATCAGCCACTTCAAACTTGATGTACTCGGTCCTGTAGTTGGTTGCTGTGCCGAAGGTAACTGGTAGCGTGACTTGCCCCAGGGGAATCGCGGCATTGCCTGGAACAATGCCGTAGAACGGAGACTCCACGGGTTTCAGAAACTTGGTGATATCAAGCCCCATCTTCTTGAATGTCTTCGCAAAGATGATGTTGAGCCAACTGCCTCCGTCGATGAGTACCTTGGTCAGTCTGGCATTAGCCACGACTGGATCAAGAACCAAGGGATAGCGGCCTGGGTTGGCGAAATTGGTCCACTGATCCTCTCTAGAGAAGGTGATCGGGACCTCAGACCACTTGAGATATGTTGGGACGACTGGCTCTACTGCCATGATTTCACATAGAGTCAGCTTCTTGGAGCGCTTGGAGCAGTTCAGGGTTTCACCCGTGAACAAGACGGCAACAATATTGTCGACCTGGGGGAAAGCATCTCCTGTATCGTCGTTGTTTTTGTCGTCCTTCTTGTCCTTGGGCTTGTCTTTATCAGACTCCTGATTGAGGAATGCTCGTTTGAGGTGATGGCAATCTGCCATTGAGTGCTTGTTGTTGGGGTGATAGGGGCATGGTTGATCTAAGACGGATTGCAACGTCTTTGAATTCTTCTTCCGTGTCGTACGCTCGACTGCCGCGACTGTATAGTCTGGCTTGCGCTTCTTGTTGTTATTGCGGTTGAAGTCACGCCTGTTGTTGTTGTTGCGTCGATCAGGACTACTCTTGCCAGATTTGTTGGTACCATTGTTGGTGGTACTGTCCCTACGTTTGTCGAAACGATCGCGCTCACGATCATCTTGATCAGCCCAATCCGCAGCCATTCGCCTCAGCTCTGAAATAGATTCCGGGCGCCTTCTTCCAAACTCACGATGTAGCTCGCGAGCCCATAAGCCGTCGTGAAAGCAGTCGATGACCTCTCTGTCTGACACGTCAATGATAGTGGCTCTTTTTTCAAAGAACCTTCTGATGTACTTCCTCAGTGTCTCTCCCTTTTCTTGTTTACAGGGTGCCAATTCAAATCAGGTTCCGGGCCTTGCCCAGGTTCCCTGAAAGTTAGCGGTGAATTTCCTTGTGAGCTCTTCCCAAGTGTCGATGGACTCGGGGCGGAGGCCCTCGAGTCATGTGAGTGGTGTGGTGTCCATCATTATTGGGAAATAGCTGACTTTGATGTCGTTGCTTCCTCCCGCCATGTTTATTGCTGTCGAGTAGACTCGCAACCATTGTTCTGGGTCTTGCTTGCCTGTGAACTTGTCGATTCCAGTCGTTTTGAATTTGCTTGGAAGCTGGACCTTGCGGATACGCTTGGAAAAAGCTAGGAAGCCATCATATTTGTCTGTGGATGGCTGTCGGCCTCTATCATCATTGTGTCGTGGGTGGCGATCACCACTACCGTAGTTCAAACCATAACTTGGATCACCGCCCCCTTCTGGATCATGGTGGCCTCTGCCTCTTCCATGACCTCTGTCTCGTGGTCGACGGTCATCACCATTGTCATCCCCAGGAGGATCATTGTCAGGCTGGTTGTCGCGGTTACGCCTTCGGTTGTCGCGATTGCTTGGCTGGTGATTACCATGCCCATGGTTGTGATTGTCATCGCGAGGAGGGTCGTTCTGCCTTGATGGCTGGCCCTGAGTATGGTCAATTGGTCCATACTGCTGCTCGAATTCTTGCCTGCGGCGTATTTCAGCTACAATTCTGTTTGCTCTGCTAGCGTCAATGGTCGAACGGGCATCACGATTTGCGTTGATGGCTGCGCGTAGATCAGGTGGCGGAGGCCCTGCTGGTGCGGGTGCCCCGGCGGGTGGTGCCTGTTCCCGACTTGGATGAGGTGACTGGACCGTAGGCTGGCTACGTTGCGGTCTTGGAGGTTGCTCCCAGTCCTCAATGCCTTTGCGGGCGTGTTCCAGGAGAGTAAGGGCATGCCTTAGCTGCGTACGGCTTGGATTTTGAGAATTCACCGTGTTCCTGATCAGCTCCGCTGCAACATCGAGGTTTACTGGGGAGTTCTGTAGAACAGCTTGATCATCTATCATCTGGAAGTCGTGTTCAAGGTTGCGAGTAGCCGTGGCCCTTAGTGCCGCATTCACACGTCGCTGAGCTCGCTTCATGTTCCTTATCCGCCTTGCAGTCTGCTGTTGGTCAGTTTCATCCGGTGTAGATTCTTCTTCTACAGAGATTTCATCGAGTAATTCTCGATTATACGCGCCACCTGCGCCATCGTTGTCCGCCATACAGACTTGTCTACTTGGATCAGACAGTTGCAAGGTGGGAGCACTAGATACCGCAGGGTTGTTGCCTGAACTGCCGGTGGAGCTTGTCAGCGACGCGGTCTTGCCATCCTGGTATGGCAAATCTTCCAAGATTGCTGTTGATACCCTTGATTCGTCATTACCAGAGGTATAATTTGGGATTGCGCCTGGCCAGTGAACAAAGAGTCCTCCTGGTGTATTGGTCACAACCGGTCCTGATGGCAAACGAACAAGTGGTTCCTCCATGGCGAAATTGGTCTCGTAATACGCGCTGCAGTTGAAACGCGCAATGTTGTCAGGAGAGTCGCTCAACAAGATCGCAAAATTGTCGTCATTGTCCTCTGATGGCTGAAGAGCCGGCTCAGAGTCCTTAAAGGAAGGCATGATCTTGTTGAGTCCTTCTGGTTCAAGGTTGTCTTGCTTCGCGTTGTATATCTGTTAATATACAGCCGTGAAATTGGAGAGTCCAAATGGGAGTGGAGCTAGGGGATAAGTCGATGGCGTAGCCGACTCGGAGTTCCCGACTCCTTCCTTGATCGGAAGATAGTTGTACCCAGACACGACTTGATAAACCCCGATCGGAGTCCGCGTTGGAATCGAAGTCGAGGTCGAATCCGTCTTGGAGACGGAGTCCGCAGTCGAGGTCGAATCTGTGGTTGTAGTCGAGGTTGAGCCCCATGATGAGGTTGATGATGAAGTCGCCGAGTACGGTCCTGGTCGATCTGCGAGGAACGACTAAAAGCCGCCTTCACCATCGGAGACGAAAGTACACGAGCCAATGACGAAAGTTGAGCCGTTCTCGACGCCTCTTGCTTTGAAAGTTGATCCCATCGCGCCTAGCGGTGAACTTCGACGAGCGGGCCCCACGGTAGGCGCCAAGTGTCGACGAATTATGTCACGCACGTCTGCCTGGGGGTACCCCAGAGAGTAGAATTGTGGGCGTCACCTAGTTCTAGGAACGATAGTGTACGAACAACACAAGATTTAGAGAGGTTCGGGCCGCGAGTAGCGTAATACCCTACGTCCTGTATGCTGGATTGTATTCCTCGTACGGTTGTGTATGATTGTAGATGTTTTGAGGGGGTCCCTGCCCAGCCTTATATAGTCCGAAGGGTAGGGTTACAAGTCGGTTGTATGATCCTAGTCGTATACAACTCGGAGTACAACAACAGGGTACTTTGGGGAGTCTCCTTCTAGTACACGACTAGTCTACCTAGCCTACTATGCCGTCTTGCACCGTAGCCGACTAGTTTTAGGTAGCTAGGCTAAACATTCCCTATCGGGTAGTTTATTCCTTTACATGAATGGCCCTAGGGATCCTGGTCCCACATCAACCGAGCGTTTGGTCTGCTAGGATTCTCGGATTTAGTTTTTATGCATGTCCCCATGGAGAATACAATTAAGCAGCAAGTTTGGTAAATTAGGAATGAAGACACTTTCGCAAACTAACAATTAGGAATGAAGACAGATCTCAATCGGCTCGAGAAATTAGTTGGTGCAGTATGTCATGGAAGCTGCACCCATTGGTTCAGCTATTGCTTCCTGTGTTCATGACTAGTAACATCATCCCAACTCGATGATTGAAGAGACCGAGACGACTACGTTAGTCAAGTTTCGGCGGGCCCATCTGTAAGTGAAGTTTGACTGGCAACTGGTCCCATTTATATCGGAACAAATTAAACGCGTCATCGTCCAAGCCGCCGTCTTCAGAAAAACAAGTACAGATCCAAAAACCCTCCTCGTCGTGCTCCGGCCGCCGCCGACGTATCTAGCTTCCGTCCCGACGAACTCCGTCAATGGCGGAGAACCGGCGGCCTAGAACGAGGACGGAGTCAACATGCACCACGGAGATGCCAACGACGTATCTAGCTTCTGTCCCGACGAACTCCGTCAATGGCGGAGACCCGGCGGCCTAGAACGAGGACGGAGACGGCGCGGGCCACGGCGCCACGCACACCTTCCGAATCGAGGCACTACTCCAGGAAGTGCTATCGCAAACAGTATAAATCACGCGCTCCGTGGCCGGCGGGATTCAAACTCAAGACCTCTCTCTCGCGCGAGAGTTTCCCTACCACTGCACCTTATTGTCACTTGTGACTAAGATATGGTTTCGGTTCCTATCATATTATACCAAACCGAGTTTAAATTGCTTCTTTAAGGCCATAAACGACTTCAAATCAAAAAGTGCTGAACTACAAAGTTTACTAACATTTCGAAACCTACAACTTTCATGTTGACCGTTTTTTCATCCGAGGACGTTTACAAAATTTGAATTTCAAATTTGAGAATATTCAAACTTAGATCTAGCTAACTAGATGACTTCAAATTACAAGTTGTCAACTACAAAGTTTCATAACTTTGCCTGATCAAATTTTCATGTTGACCGTTTTTTCATCCGAGGTCGTTTGGAAAAACTCAAATTTCAAATTTTGAATACAAACTTACTTTTCGTTAGTAAAACAATTTCAAATTAAAAAATTGTCAACTATAAAGTTTTATGACTTCTGAAGATCTACAACTTTTATGTTGACCGTTTTTCCATACGATGTAGTGAGAGTAACATTGTTCACAAATCTTATAGGTCTCTCTTATAGTTTTAGAAACTATAACTCTATGAGAGAGATGCATTTTATGAACAATATTCATATAAATTTATCAAATAAAGAAATGACCAAAGTGAAAGTTGTACATCTTAAGAATCCATAAAACTTTGTAGTTCAACACTTTTTGATTTGAAGTGATTTACTACTTCAAAATATGGTTTCAATGTACCATATGTTGGCACTCCTTACGGCCTACAGATAAATCCGCAAGCGGACGGATACCGATGTAGCTTTCACCCGGGAGTATTCCAAGGTATCGATTTCCACGGGGAACGAGAAGTGTACTAATCCTAAACTAAGTTGTCCAAGGTAGATGAAGTGGATAAATGGATTGGGTAAGGTGGATGACGACAACAAGGATGGAAGATAAGAGATAGGAGGGTAGAGAGGATACAGGTCTGGTAAGGGTATTCTACCGATTAACTGAGCAGTTCAGAGGATACAGATAGATACTTGCTTCAGGACTACAGAGCCTCCGACACACAGAAAGGGATGAGAAGGGGTGCCGACTACCCTGACCCTTGGGTCCTAAGACACCGGAACTAACGTGATGGACTACGAAGACCGTAAGGGCTGTCACCACCTTACGGCTACCACCTCCGTTGCGACGGGTGGATTCTAAGCAAGTCTCAAGTACAGGTACCACGCCTAAACTAGTTGACTAGTACTTATCTCCTATAGTAAGATAAGCACCCAGGCTAAGCAACCAGTATACAGTTATACCAACCAACTAAGCACTGAACGAAGAACGAGACAAGTAAATGAATGTAAGAACTTAATGCTCAATTAATCAGAGAGAGATACAAGAGTTACCAGACATGACCCGGATGTCACTCGAAGTGGAGCCGCATCCGTAGAGGTGCAGCGGGAAGAGGGGCCGACACTCCGGCTCCTCTCCGGGACACTCACCTCTCCTCTCTCCCTATTTCTACTGATATGAGTGGCGGAACCTAGCGATGCCTACTCTTATTCTCCTCTTCTGTTGTGTGTTTTGCAGGTGAAGGAGGGCCTCTATTTATAGCTCCCAGGGCCGGTTTGAGGTGGAGCAGCGGCCAAGGCACTGGGGGGGAGGTTCCGGGCTGATTCGCCCGAAGATGCCGGTTCGGCTGAACTCCCCGGTTCGGCCGAACCGGAGGATCCACCGTCCTTTGATCCAAGGGCCAGGGTTGCACTTGTGGAGGCGGTTCCAGGCTGGGGGCGGTTCGGCCGAAGGCCCTAGTTCGGCCGAACTGGGCCTGGCCTCTGGCCGGCCTCCTCAGCACCGCCTCTTCCTGGTGGGCCCCTTGGGCAGGCCTCTTCCTGCTTGGCTTCCTTGTTGTACTGGCCCGGGATGAGTTGGAGGGTCTCCGGTGGACTCGTGGGCTTCGTTGGGTTGGATTCGGGTTGCCGGTCTTCTCGGTACAGGTTGAGCCGGCCCAGAGTGGCGTGGTGGTGATCCACGTGTCATGCCCCGTCATTGCTCGGTGATCGGTGACGTGGATGGCCTCCGGCTGTGCTTCTCGTTGTCTACGGCTAAGGGGGGTAACCGGCCGAACGTGTCGTTCGGCCGAATCGGTCATTTCCGACCCCTATAACACGTATTTCTCGTTATCGTTCCTGCATAAGCGACACTCACCAAAACTCGTGGAACTCCATTAGAAATAAAACCAAAGTACATGTAATGTTACATAAAGCAAGGTATTAATTCACCATTTTACCTATGGGGCTTATAGCTAACTCCTTGTCTTGGGCGGTTGAAAGGATGAATAGTTTAACTTACTTTTATTCCACTCTACTCTTTTCAGGATCCTATCTCGGCGTCTTTCACCCTTTTGTGAAAAGATAAGTTGTTCCTCATTGGCTCACTCAATCGCTCAAGTGTATTTTAATCCTCACCAAAGGCTTTGCCTTATTTTTATCTTAACATCTAATTTGGCTTTTTGTGTGGCTCAGGGACAAAGGATGAAGGCATACAAGCATCTTATATTTTGCTAAGTCAAAGACCGGACCTTAGGAGAATCAATTCACACTCTTAGATCGAGAAGTGCAAGTGTGTGGAGTATGCGGAGTGGAATATGTGGAGTGGAAATTGGTGGAACTTCATGGAATGATTCTTCCTCTCCTTTGTTTATTTTTCGAGAGCATGGGCTATCTTTTATTCTTATTTTTTTTGCCATGCCTTTTTGGCATGCTTTTCTTTTTCTCATATTTTTGCCATGCCACTTGGCATGCTTTTTTTTCTACTTCAAAGATATTTGGAGAGGGAATCAGAGAACATGAAGTTTATTTTTGTGGAATGGATGATGGCATGGTTTTGCTAACTCCCAATGTAGGAATTGCAAGTGAGAGGTGGAGTGTATGTGAATGTTGATCTTGAGAGCATGAAAGGTTCCTCACAAAGGTCACAACAATTTGACAAGGCTCACTAAGATGACAAAGCAGCATATGGTAGAATTTTTAGAACTAATCCTATCATATGGCTCTGGTAGGAATTTTTGACCAATGAGGAACTTTGTTTTATTTTTGAAAGCATAAACATCCGAGATTTTCACCATACTAAGAGCAGAAATAGAGTTCAACCGAAGTCTCACTATATCAATCCCCACAACAACCGAGACTTGGAATAAGGCATATGCTCCCACAAGGTTTTCAGGTTCATTTCTACTCATGCCAAATAAGGATGAAATGGAATGGATGAGATGGATGACGACAACAAGGAGAGAAGAGAAGAGGTAGGAGGGTAGAGAGGGTACAGGTCTGGTAAGGGTATTCTACCGATTGACTGAGCAGAGCAGAAGATAAAGATAGATACTTGCTTTGGGACTACAGAGCCTCCGACACACACAAAGGGATGAGAAGGGGTGCCGGTTACCCTGAACCTTGGGTCCTAAGACACCGGAACTAACGTGATGGGCTACGAAGACCGAAAGGGCTGTCACCACCTTACGGCTACCACCTCCATTGCGACGGGCAGAAACTAAGGTTACTGGCAAGTCTAGGAACCACTCCTACACTAGTCAATAACCATCAAGCTAGGATTTGGAAAAACAAATATTGGAAGGGAAATAAAGAGAGCACCTCCTAAACAATGATTTAAACAAAGGGAAATTGAATTGGGAAATAAATTGAAACTAATGGTGCTCTGAAAGATACAACCACATCACATCTACTCTATAGATGGATCGTAAAGGTCGAGATGTCATGTGGCTTTGGCGAGCCTCTTGAATTTGGCTGTGAGTGCTTGGCAGAGGACGTTGATCTTGTCATCCTTGTCCATCTACCAAGGCTCGCCTTCGGTGACCTTTGGCTTGGAAATGCGAACACTTGGTCGTGTTCGGGAAAGTGATGGAGGATGGTTTCTGACTTGAGATCGACAAGCAGCTTTCCCAACATTTCCTTAGCGACTTTGAGACAAGATGGGATAGAGATAGGATCAAGGGTCCAAAAGGACGCTCAAGGGGCAAAAGAAGGGTCCTTCGGTCGAACCAACATGGTTTAGCCGAATTGTCGTAGTTTGCCCAAATTGGAGGGGTCTAGTATGCCTAGAGTGCATCAGTGAGCCTATCTCTCTAGTGCACACCCATCTCATTGACGATCTTTTTGCAGAATGTTTTTGATGTGAGTGTTGGATGTTCTGCTTGACCACTAGTTTGGGGGTGAGAAGGTGTGGCTATAGAATACGGCTCCCCCAAGCTTGGATATTTCTGGGAGATGGAGTCAATGAGATGGGAGCCCATATGACTAGCCCAAGGATGCCAAAGCGAGGAAAGATGTTTTCGTTGGACATTTGCTTAGCGTGCCTGGTGGCTGCGGCTCGGTAGGGCTTGGCTTCTTCCCAGCTAGAGACAGGATCTATGGCTACCAGAGTAAACTCGTAGTTCTCTGAGTTAGAAAAATGACCCATGGGGTCTATTCCCCTTACATCAAAGATTTCTACTGAATATTGCTGGTGAGTGGCTTTGCGTCTCTTCGCTCACTAGGAATACTCCCGGGTGAAATGCTACATCGGTATCCGTGCGCTTGCGGATTTATATAAGTATCGTAAGAATACCAATGAACACTACTTGCACCATTACTGGGATTGGCAATCCTAATAGTGGACCGTAAGAAGTGTCAACAGTGCATCACACAGATCGCACCGTCTGCCACAACAGTTTTCTCTTAGTTTTCCAAATGTTCTCGTAAACCAATATTTTTCTATTTTCACCTGGTGGGACATATTCTAACACCATGAAGTCAAATATGGTGGTGTACCACGGCTCTAGTGACCTTGAGGAGCGCATCACCCCGTAAGACAATCGCTGATGCGAAGATCAAATGGGACTTGTACCCGAGACAGACCCAACGGATGAGTCTTGGGTTCGCATCCTTTTTGGCCAAGAGATACTTCAGAGCAGCATGGTCTGAATAGACTATGACTAAGCAGCCGCATTCGGCAGTGCTCTCACGAGTGAACGTGTTCGTGGGTTTGCATTGGACAATGAATGCTTTTAGCCTTTCATGAGCTGGGGCTAGTGAGCATAATGCTTCTTGTCCTTGATTTGGCCCACAACAGCTCCTATGGCAAAATCGCTCGCATCCTACATGATTTCTAGTGGAATGCTCTAGTCGTGGCACTGGATGATGGGAGCGAAACTGAGTGCTTTCTTGAGGGTGTGAAAGAGCATTCTTGATCAGAGAAGAGAGGGGTTTCCTTGGCTAAGAGATTGGTCAATGACCCGGCTTTTTGAGAGAAATTTTCGATGAAACACCTATAAAGCCCGGTGCGGCCAAGGAAACTATGAATCCCCTTTTACTCGTGGTAGGTGTAGGCAGAGGATCGTATTAGGGAGTAAGACAGGGGAAGATGATGGCTTCTGGCTTTGAATCTAGTCTTTCCCCGATCGAAGACAAATCTCCGTGACAATTGCCTAGCGACCCCAAGGTAAGATGAGACAGGGATATGATGTGTATGAAGGTTAGGAGTAATCCCTTTGAAATCTTGGATTGGGTGTCCTGAGACTGATCGATCCTCCTCCAGGACCATGGAACTCGAGTGGGTTCCAGGTTTGTTACTGATGGTCACTGGAGTGTGTTCGTCCTTAAAGAGGGAAACACACTTCATTCCAGAGAGAAGAGGCTTAGGCTCATTTAGAGGATGAATGTCTTCCTCCTCCATAAGGAATTGGGCATCTTCTTCTTCCATGCATGGTTGGGAGTTAATTTTATTCAAGGGAAGTATTTTCAATTGAATGACCAAAGTGAGGATCGGGCTCCGCCTCTATAGGTGTGTTCAAGGAGTAGAAATAAGAGACTGGGACAAGTTCTTCTCCAATCCTAGGCTCTACTAGCTGATATGGTGCATTTTCTAGGATTTTCATGATTGGCCTACTGTTGGCGGTCGTTACAGCCCAATTTCGACCACCAATACTCGGGATAAAATGAGAGACTATGCAACATTCCATGTACTTAGGTTTGATTTCTAATAAAGTTCCACGAGTTTTGGTGAGTGTCATGTTTGCAGGTACAATATCATGAAATACGTGCTATATGGGTCGGAAATGACCGAATAGGCCGAACGACACGTTCGGCCGGTTACCCCCCTTAGCCGTACGGGCCAGCGGGAGCCGTCCACGTCAGCGCCAACCGAACGAAAACATCATCCGCCATGTGGACGACCACCAACTCAACCAAACCCATGCCAAGTCATCCCGGGCCATGCCACATCACTCCGCGCCAAAACAACACGTGTCCAAGCAACCAGGAGCCGGCCCAGGGGGTCCAGTACGCAGAGGCGGTGCTGGGGAGGCTGGCCACGGGCCAGGCCCAGTTCGGCCGAACTGGAGCCTTCGGCCGAACCGCCCCCAGCACCAGAACCGACTCCAGAGGGTGCATCTCAGCCCTTGGTGCAGAAGGCGGTGCATCCACTGGTTCGGCCGAACCAGGGAGTTCGGCCGAACCAGCATCTTCGGCCGAATCCAGGGAATCTTCCCCCTGGATCCCTTGGCGGTTACTCTGGTGAAACCGTCATTACCAGCTATAAATAGAGGGCCACACTCTCTTGTAAACAACACACCACAAGCCAAGAGCTCCATTTCCACTTTTCTCTTTAGTACAGTTAGGATAGTTTAGTTGGGAGTTAGAGTCGAGTCGAGCTGTGCCTCGGAGGTTCCGGAGTCGTCTTCAGAAGCTCTGGTATTAGCTCTTGTATCTTTTACCTTATCTTTTGT
>OAMR01000276.1:1171933-1218561 GCA_900205405.1 Echinochloa crus-galli | reverse complement strand
TCTCGTGCGAAGCACAGCCCATCTGGCCCAGCCCAATACTCTGGAAGCCCACTCAACACCAACAATACCGGGCGATCTGGGCCGTCGGTCCGTCAGATCGCGAGGCAGCGACCGAGGTGAGGACCGGGGGAGAGAAATGAGTGCGGCGGCGGGCGGGCTGCGGCAGCTGCTGGCGGCGGCGGCGACGAAGGGGGTCGCGGAGGCGCGGGCGGCCATCTTCGGCCACGTGCTGAACCCGACGGGGAAGCGCTCGGCGACGAAGCTGCTGCGGAAGAAGATTGTGGGCGACCAGGTCGCGCAGTGGTACCCCTACGACATCAAGCGCGATGACCCGCTCGTCATGGCGCGCGAGGAGAAGGAGTAAGTGCCAACCTCCCTCCCCCTCCAGCCCTCATTCGCCGCTTCGAGTTCGTGGTAGTAGGCAACGCTCGGTTTGCTTGTGCGCATTTGTTCGTTGATATGCCTCGTAGTGAGAAAGTTGTCTCGGTGAAGCCCGGGGTGTGTTTGTTGGTATGCCTCACCGATGACAAGTCGTTCCCCGAGAAAGCCTTCCTGAGATTCAAAGAAAAAGGTTTGAAGGTTGATCTCTGGGATCAGTGATAGTTCGGAACCAGCAAAGGGAGGCTGAAAAGCCGTAGTGCTAACGCACGCCCTGTAGTTTTGAAGCAGGGCGAGACAACTTTAGCTAGGAGCCTCTTTTCCTTTATGAGCGAGACATGCCTTCATCCTTTGTCCCTGAACCACACAAAAGCCAAATTAGATGTTAGGATGAAAAGAAGGCAAAGCCTTTGGTGAGGATTCAAATACACTTGAGCGATTGAGTGAGCCAATGAGGAACTACTCATCTTTCACAAAAGGGTGAAAAACTCCGAGATACGATCCTGAAAAGAGTAGAGTGGAATAAAACTGAGTTAATCTGTTCATTCTTTCAACCGCCCAAGATAAGGAGATTGCTATAAGCCCCATAGGTAAAAAGGTGAATCAATGCTTTGCTAGTAATTCAAGTAGAATTCGAGTACTAGTTGTTTATAAAGTTACATGCAAGAGAAATGACATTGTAGCAACTCCTGATCCACCGAGCCTAAGTTTATATCTTTGCTCGAGGACGAGCAAAGAGCTAAGCTTGGGGGAGCTTGTTGGCGGTCGTTACAACCCAAATTCGACCACCAATACTGGGGAATAAATGAGAGACTATGCAACATTCCATGTACTTAGGTTTTATTTCTAATAAAGTTCCACGAGTTTTGGTGAGTGTCATGTTTGCAGGTACAATATCACAAAATACGTGCTATATGGGTCGGAAATGACCGAATAGGCCGAACGACACGTTCGGCCGGTTACCCTCCTTAGCCGTACGGGCCAGCGGGAGCCGTCCACGTCAGCGCCAACCGAACGAACACATCATCCGCCATGTGGACGACCACCAACTCAACCAAACCCGTGCCAAGTCATCCCGGGCCATGCCACATCACTACGGGCCAAAACAACACGTGTCCAAGCAACCAGGAGCCGACCCAGGGGGTCCAGTACGCAGAGGCGGTGCTGGGGAGGCCGGCCACGGGCCAGGCCCAGTTCGGCCGAACTGGAGCCTTCGGCCGAACCGCCCCCAGCACCAGAACCGACCCCAGAGGGTGCATCTCAGCCCTTGGTGCAGAAGGCGGTGCATCCACTGGTTCGGCCGAACCAGGGAGTTTGGCCGAACCAGCATCTTCGGCCGAATCCAGGGAATCTTCCCCCTGGATGCCTTGGCGGTTACTCTGGTGAAACCGTCATTACCAGCTATAAATACTAGTCGCGAGACCGGATGATGGGAGCAGAATTGAGTGCTTTCTTAGGGTGTGAAAGGAAGCATAGCACTCTTGATTAGAGACGAGAGGGGTTTCCTTGGCCAAGAGATTGGTCAACGACCGGGCTATTTGAGAGAAATTTTCGATGAGACACCTATAAAGCCCGGTGTGGCCAAGGAACTACGAATCCCCTTTACTCGTGGGAGGTGTACGCATAGGGTCGTATTTGGGAGTATGACAGGAGAAGATGATGGCTTTAGGCTTTGAATCTAGTCTTTCCCCGATCAAAGACGAATCTTCGTGACAATTGTCTTACGACCCCAAGGTAAGATAAGATAGGGATATGATGTGTATGAAGGTTAGGAGTAATCCCTTTGAAATCTTGGATCGAGTGTCCTAAGACTGATCGATCCTCCTCCAGGACAGTGAAAGTCGGTTGGGTTCCAGGGGGTTTGTCACTGATGGTCACTGGAGTTTGTCCGTCCTTAAAGAGGGAAGCACACTTCAATCCAGAGGGAATAGGCTTAGGCTCGATTGGAGGATGAATGTCTTCTTCCTCCATAAGGAATTGGGCATCTTCTTCTAGGAAAGGTTGCTCTAAGTCTATCAAGGATGTTGACATGACCTCCTCTTTAGGATCAGGATCGGGCTCCGCCTCTATAGGTATGTTCAAGGAATAAGAATAAGAGACTGGGACGAGTTCTTCTCCGATCCTAAGCTCTAGCTGGATTATTGGTGAATTTTCTAGGATTTTCATGATTGGCCTACCAATAAAGATGGAGTAAGTGGAATTTTCAGGTAGGTCAAAGATATGGAAATCCAAGAAAAGTTCAGGGTCATTAATCTTAGCGGGTATGACCCGCAAGATCCCTAAACAGTCGAGGATCCTTCCCGATGTGATCCTTAGATGTTTCTGAGATGATGACCATGGTTCATCGGGGAGTTGAGCTCTCACCAAAGAGCTAGAGATTATGTTGATTCCGAGGCCCGGGTCATACCCGATTTCTTTGTCCATGCCCATAACCTCACAAAAGATTGTTCGGATTCTCTTGGGCATTTTAATGACCTTGGTCGAGGCTTCCGCCTCGTCTAGCCATTCCCGACTCTTAATGGCAGAGAGACGACCTAAGTACTCTCTTTGATATTCTAGTGCTTCCTTGTCGGGTGGTGGATCCTTTTGCTCTACACATTGTCCCCGTGGGAAACGTATGGCACAGTCGATGTCATCGAATAGACCATCGTCAAAATCGTAGGGAGTGGTGTAGAGTGGAGGATAGTAGTCCAGGCTAGAGTAAGGTTGTGGTTCGAATTGAGCGTCGGGTTCTGATGGAATGGAAGAGCTGATAGATTTGGACTGCTGGTGTACAGGCTCTTCAGGTTTATGCTGCTTCTCTTCTTCATCGGGGAGTTCATCATAGACTCCAGTGTAGGGAGTGTCGTCCAGGATACGCTCCAGGACTATCGTCGCTTCACCGGGAGTCAAATAAAAAAACGACCCTTTTGAAGTAGAGTCCAAGAAAGTGGCATCTACGGGACAGAGGCCAAGGCTGAAGTGTTGTAAAACAACAGGTTCTGGTAGGCTTAGGTCTGGTCCGGATGCCAAGATTTGCTTGAAATGAGCCCAAGCAGCTCCTAACGATTCTCCATTTAATTGCTTAAAGTTAATGATTTCTGCTCGGAGACTGGCTACCTTGGAGATTGGGAAGAAATTTAGACAGAATTTTTCTCTAAGAGTCTCCCAACTCCCTTCCGTAGTACCGACAGCTAGAGAGTACCATTTCTTTGCTCCTTCCGTCAATGAGAACGGGAATAGTTTCCATTTAAGCGTCTCTTGTGCCACGCCCGCAATGGTCAGGCACGAGCAGAGTTGCTCAAACTCGCGCAAATGCGCGTATGGACTCTCGGCCTTCGTTCCTGAGAACGATTGCTCACGAACCATGGCTATGAAGCCGGGACGTAGCTCATAGCCGGGTGTGGATATGGGATGTGATGATGGTGGTGGCTCCAAACAATCGCCCTTTGGAGCCAAGTGCTGGTGTAAGGTGAGGGTGGAATCCATATGGATGGATGATGGTGGGGATACACGGACAACTTGGGTTCGGAATCAGAACAGCTACCGTTCCCCGGCAACGGCGCCAGAAAGCTTGTTGGCACTCCTTACGGCCTACAGATAAATCCGCAAGCGGACGGATACCGATGTAGCTTTCACCCGGGAGTATTCCAAGGTATCGATTTCCACGGGGAACGAGAAGTGTACTAATCCTAAACTAAGTTGTCCAAGGTAGATGAAGTGGATAAATGGACTGGGTGAGGTGGATGACGACAACAAGGAAGGAAGATAAGAGATAGGAGGGTAGAGAGGATACAGGTCTGGTAAGGGTATTCTACCGATTAACTGAGCAGTTCAGAAGATACAGATAGATACTTGCTTCGGGACTACAGAGCCTCCGACACACAGAAAGGGATGAGAAGGGGTGCCGACTACCCTGAACCTTGGGTCCTAAAGCACCGGAACTAACGTGATGGACTACGAAGACCGAAAGGGCTGTCACCACCTTACGGCTACCACCTCCGTTGCGACGGGCAGAAACTAAGTTAGCCTCAAGTATAGGCACCACGCCTACACTAGTTGACTAATACAGTGTCTTGTTGTAACATTATTGCGTATCCTGGGAAAAAAAATATCTAACTATAACTAGTGTAATAGTGGCCTAAGTTCACTAATGAGACAAGTAAATGAATGTAAGAACTCAATGCTCAATTAATCAGAGAGAGATACAAGAGTTACCAGACATGACCCGGATGTCACTCGAAGTGGAGCCGCATCCGCCCCTTGGGCAGGCCTCTGGTGCTTGGCTTCCTTGTTGTACTGGCCCGGGATGAGTTGGAGGGTCTCCTGTGGACTCGTGGGCTTCGTCGGGTTGGATTCGGGTTGCCGGTCTTCTGGGTACAGGTTGAGCCGGCCCAGAGTGGCGTCTCCTCTGTCCCTATTTCTACTGATATGAGTGGCGGAACCTAGTGATGCCTACTCTTATTCTCCTCTTCTGTTGTGTGTTTTGCAGGTGAAGGAGGGCCTCTATTTATAGTTCCCAGGGTTGGTTTGAGGTGGAGCAGCGGCCAAGGCACCGGGGGGATGCCCCGTCATTGCTCGGTGATCAGTGACATGGATGGCCTCCGGCTGTGCTTCTCGTTGTCTACGGCTAAGGGGGTAACCGGCCGAACGTGTCGTTCGGCCGAATCGGTCATTTCCGACCCCTATAACACGTATTTCTCGTTATCGTTCCTGCATAAGCGACACTCACCAAAACTCATGGAACTCCATTAGAAATAAAACCTAAGTACATGGAATGTTACATAAAGCCTCATTTATTCCCGAGTATTGGTGGTCGAAATTGGGTTTTAACGACCGCCAACACCATACACATCACAAACGGTTCGTGTTACGAACCGTTTGTGACGTGAGGCCATCACAAATGGTTTTTGCTCCAAACCGCTTGTGATGGCCTCACATCACAAACGGTTTTTTAAGAACAGTTTGTGATGGATGGGGCCGTTTGTGATGGCACTTTCTGCAGTAGTGAGGGCTACAACCTGCACAAGGGCCTGGGCAAGTTCATCCGGTCCTCCACCTTCTCCGTCGGCGGCTACGACTGGTGCATCCGCTTCTACGCCGACGGGAACTACCCTAACTTAACTAGAGGCTACATGTCCGTGTACCTCGAGCTCCAGATCGAGCACGGACGCCGAGGCGAGGGCCATCTTTGACCTGAGGCTCGTCAACCAGTCCAATGGGAAATCCCGGCTGGTGTTCTCCAAGAAAGAGGTGGTGTTATTCAGGTGCCCCGGTGCCGAGATCCATGGCGCCCTAAAGTTCAAGAAGTGGTGTGGTCTTCCCAAAGTGTACCTAAAGGATCGATGACTCCCTCGTGATCGAGTGTGATGTCACTGTGATAAAGGAAACACGGGTGGAGAAGACACTACTCCACATACCGTCATCACAAACGGTTGGGAAGGGTAGGGATGTAAGTATCTATGTTTTTGGGTAATTGGGTCGACCCAAAACTTAGAAAAATGAACTAAAATGGCATCCCTTGTAATTAATTTGGAAGGTAAAATGAACTAGAATGGCTGACCCAAAAAACACCATTGGGTACCCACTTGCATCCCTAGGGAAGGGACATCACAAACGATTTGATGTCCCGTTTGTGATGCTCGGGGCATCACAAACGGTTCACCTCCATCCATCACAAACGGTTCGTGTGATGGCCTGCGTTCGAAACAAATGCCAAAAAATACGAAAACAATAGGGAAAAAAATTATTTTCATTTGGAAAGTCGCGCAATCTTTTCGCACATAGATAACGCGCTACGCGGCCGGCGGGATTCGAACCGGTGACCTCTCCCTCTCGTGTAAGCTCCTCTACCACTGCACCTCATTGTCACTTGTGAATGGATATGGTGTCGATTCCTATCATATTATACCAAACCGAGTTTAAATTGCTTATTTGAGGCCCTAAACGACTTCAAATCAAAAAGTATTGAAAAACCGTTTGTGATACCCCCATCACAAACGGTTCGTAATACGAATCCTTTGTGATACCATCACAAATTTGTAATGTCCCAACATCACAAACGGTTTTGTGATGCCCATCATCGGTAAAACCGTTTGTGATGAGACCGTTTGTGATGTCGCTTTCTGTAGTAGTGAGAGCGCGGTGTCCTCCGACTTAGAGGTCCATGTGCCGCCATCGGACCTCTCTGATGGTCTTGGGAAATTGTTGGAGTCGGGGGAGGAAGCAGATGTCACGTTCGATGTGAAAGGGGAGGTTTTCCATGCGCACAAGATTTTGCTTGCAATACGGTCATCGGTCTTTAAGGCGGAGCTCTATGGACCCATGAGAGACAAGGAGATGAAGACCATAAGGATTGAGGATATGGAACCTGATGTTTTCAAGTCACTCCTTCACTTCATATACAAGGATTCATTGCCGGAGATGGATGATCTTAACGTGGACGAGCAAGAAGAAATGGTTAAGCATTTACTCGTGGCTGCAGACAGGTATGCTGTAGAGAGGATGAAGTTAATGTGCGAGAGCCTCCATTGCAGGAGACTTGTTGCGGATAGAGTGTTTGCTACTTTGGCGGTGTTTAGTTCCTCAAAAAGTGAAAGTGAAGTTGAGTGAAAATGTCACATCGAACACTGTAGCGCACTGTAGCACTTTTCATTTGTTTATGGTAAACATTGTCCTACCATGACCTAACTAGGCTTAAAAGATTCGTCTCGTCGTGTACATCAAAACTATACAATTAGTTTTTTATTTACCTACGTTTAGTGCTCCATATATGAGGAGAGAGATTTGATGTGATAGTGAATAGTGAAGTTTGGAGAGAGAAAGTTTGAGGGAATTTTACCTTTTGAAGGGAACTAAACAGGGTACTGCAGACCAGCACCACTGCAGCAAACTCAAAGATGCTTGCATTGAATATATCAACCGTACAGATAAAATAGATGATGTCCTTGCAAGCAAAGATTGCGAGCAACTCAAAAGAACATGTCCTGCTCTCTTTGTTGACATTTGGGAGAAAGCAGCCAAGTGTCCCAGAATTTATTAAAGACAATAATGATATAGGATAAATATGAAATACGTTAATTGGTTGCTGTATAGTCTATACTATAAAGAGAATTAGATTTGAAAACACTTCTCACCAATAAAAAAACCCACACCCACCTCACATAGGACCCACCTGTCGAGAAAAAAGGCTTGATAGAGGTGGAAAAAGGTTGATACGGGGAGGGGGAGGGACATTCCTATGTTGATTTCCCCCTCTAAACCCAAAACTTTTTTCACCAAAAAAGGGCCTACCTAAATATACCCACATTTGTACACACGTCTATACATAATTATCCCGTACTGCTAAAAGACAATAAATTAGAGAGTTTTCTTCATATAAATAAATGCCAACTATCATGAGTTTTGAGAATACCTAAAGCTCGATCTCCATACATGAGAGAGCGAATATAAAGTATTTTTAAAAGCGCTTTGCACTAAAGTGAATTAATATTGCTTTAGTACCTACATGTCATCAATAAACGTGCGTGCCGCACGTGCGTTCTTGCTAGTATTCTAAGCAGCAATGCGTTGTACCTTGCCCAGAAAAACTGAACTTTTGGAACGAGAGCTTGCAGTTTTTTCGACAAACTTTTCCAGTCAGGCACGTTGTTCTACTTTGCTTTTGCCTAGTGTACTATATGGTATTTATTCTAAATTTGTACCTTTGTTGCGATCCTAAACTTGTACATTTATACCAGATATTCAATGAACAAAATGAAACTGGATCAGTTAATTATTTGTGAAAATATTTGTGATATTTTGTTCCCACTGGTAAATGTGCCTGAAATCAAATGAAAATATTTGTGATATTTTGTTCCCACTGGTAAATACGGTCTAGATATATTACTAGTTTACTATGTGCATTGTCGTCTAGTATTTACTACTAATTTACAATGTGCACGGTCTTATTCTCTCGTTCACTCATATATGGAGTTGAAATATTGCAGAGGGCTCTCTGTGTGTCATCAGTGTGGAACCCCTGGATTTAATTTAAGAAGTTCATAAAGTTTGGCTCAAAACTGTACCTGATTTAGTTGATGGAAGTTATATAGCAACATAGATGGAAGTTTTTTTTTTTGAGATCAACGTAGATGGAAGTTAGTTACCAACTTGAAACTCATAACTGGTAGTAGGCCTCAACGTAGATGGAAGTTAGTTACCAACATAATTTTTTTTTTTTTGAGAAGGCCTAAAAATTCTCACCTTCATTGATCTGAAATTTTCAGTTCCACCAGAATTTTTGATGAAACCGGATGTTCAGGTTCCAAACTGGAAGTACCGTTTTTCTCATAACTGGACTCTTTGGTGCTATATTGCACCAATCGAACATGACTCATGTTAGGGGTGGATGCCGACCGAGCTCGGATCGTTCGAGCTCGTTAGTCAAACGTCAGCTCGGATCGACTCATTGAGGAAACCAGCAAAAATTTTTGGCTCGACTCGGCTCATTAAAGCTCGTAACTAGAAGTACATTTGAAATTGCCACAATAATAGATGTTATATAAAATATTATAGTAATTATATGGTCTTAATACTATTCAAATATATTCTATCATACTATAATAATAATAGAATATAACCATAACATCATCTAAACCTACTTATATAGTATATATATTATTAGTAAATAATAATAATTTGCACATTAGTTTATTAGGCCTTCTAGCTCGTTTGACTCGCGAGCAGCTCGTGAGCCGCCTCGAGCCACCTTGTTAATGAAACGAGCAACAACAGCTGCCCGGCTCATTAAAAAATACATTGAGCCGAGCTAGAACCGAGTCGAGCCAGCTCGCGAGTTTCGAGATTTTGGTCAAGCCCTAACTCATGTTCAGGTATTGTATTTAAATATGCTTATTATTAGGGACCTTTTTTGTCTAAAGACTTAGACGATGTTTCTTTCTTCTTAAGCCAACTTTTGATTATCTAGTGTCAATTCGGAATTACCTTATGCATTTTTTAACGCACCACCTCTCCCTCGTCAATACGAACGAGAAGCTAGTAAAACTTCTAGAAACACGTGCCTTGTGTCCTCGTTAACGTGCGGGAGAATTTGATCGCGCTTTCACGACTGTTGGGCCCACCTGTTAACGAACCGGCGTGTGCTGCTGGGTCGGCCACCACAATTAAATTTACTTTGCGACCGAAGCCGAAAAGATTCTTCCCTACTCTAGTATTCTTCTCGGAGAAAACCATCTTCGCCGCCCGGCCGCAGCCGCCGTCGCCTCCTGTTCGCAACCGCCGTCGGTGATGTCTGCATCCAAGAGGCCAGAGGCGAGGACGGCATCCGTGTGCACCGCAGAGGTGGCGCGGGGCACGCACTCATTCAAGATCGCCGGCTACAGCCTGCACAAGGGCATCGGCGTCGGCAAGTTCATCAGTTCCTCTACCTTCGTTGTCGGCGGCCACGAGTGGCGCCTCCGCTACCTCCCCGACGGAGCCAAGGAGGACTCCAAAGACTACGCCGCCGTCTTCCTCCGAAGTCATTTGAAATTTTTAAAAATTCAAGATTTTAATTTAGATACGTTATAATACTACAACAAATATAGCCTTTGTGACGAATACATGATGACGTTCGACTTATTCGTCGTTATCATGTTTGGTTTGTGACGTTCTGTATCATATAGCGCAAGTTAACGACGAAAATATGGTGTTCGTCATTAAGTGTAACTAAGAATCGTCACAAACTCTAGCAAAGTCAAAATAGTGACGAACTTTATTTTGTCATTAAGCAAAATTATTAAACATCATAAATTTTCTAAAGAAAAATAAAATATTAGGGTGGGTCTCACTACCAATTGGACAAGACTGGAGTGGGTCCCGCTGAGCTACACCTTCATTTATAAGTGTGTTCAATATTTAATTTTGTACGGTGTTCTAATTAAAAAATCTGTTCAAATTCGAATTTAATTTCGGGTTTGGACTGTTTTTATTTGAAGCCTAGAAGAGTTGTTTAGGTTTTTTTTAATATAGAAGAGTTGTTTAGGTTGAAGTTTGATTTTGCCCCCCTAAACTCTTCTCCTTGACCTGCCTTCCCTACCTCCTTTCTTTTTCGCCGTGGCCCAGCGCCTCCCCCTTTCTACTTTCCGGCCCAGGTCGGCCCAGTAAGCACAGCACTATTTCCAGCCCACTCACAGCCCGCATAAGCAAAGCAGTGTTTTATTGCAAAATACAGCAAAAAAATTGGTGAAGCACATAGGAATCGACCCTGGGACCTTGGCATCACATGTTTAAGACTTACCACTACACCACGAGATTTCTTGTGACAAGTTCTGGTTTTACTTTATTTTATATCAATACCACGGGAAACACCAATAGACAACAAAACCCGTCCGCCGAGCCATTTAATCCGGCAAAAAGTGGTGAGGAGGCGGGGTTCGAACCGGCGACCCAAAGGAGAGAAGTTTCGAGGCTTACCACTCAGCCACTAGACTGGAGGTAATTGTTAAAGTTAAAATACTATATATATATTATGGCATCTCGGGACTACGTGACAGCACCAGGTTGGCTGAACTGCTTCGTGACGCATGTCGTGCGGACGAGTTAGGCCACGTGGCGCGTGCTAGTTGCTCCCCGCACCATATTTTTTCCTTTTAATCTGTAATTAAAATTTGCAATTAGTATTTCTTGATCATACAAACTCCAAACTCGATGATTTTTCTTCCTGATTTTTTCTAAAATCACAATCTTTGGTGTCACATTGTTTTTTTGCATGTTTGTTTCCATTTTCATCTCACTTCTATATAACTTATTTCCTTTCACCAAAATATATTTGATAAACCATATTTTTCTATAACAAAAAGGTCATCTGACTTCATATTTTGTAATAGTATGGTGAAAATAAGATTCTATCAAAGTTTGAGTTCCATATGAGTTTAAAAATGTAATGTACTACTTAAATCTCAATGTTAGACTAGAGTTATTAGAAACTATGTGAGACATGTATCTCATTTTGTGAACAATGTATGATATCATTTTATCAAAATCATTTAAATTTTTATGGAAAGCTTTTCTATCTGAAATATGTTGTCATGTCAATTTGTAGTATTTTTTGACTAAATTTGGATATTATAACAATTATTATACAATAATTTGGAGAATATATGTTTGAATTATCTCTAAAAAATAGTTGCATTTTTCATCTATCTTCAAGACATGGGCTAGAATGGAACATATGACCCTAATTATGATTTTTGTACAATTATTTGTATCTTATTAGATGCATGTGTAGTTCAATTTACAATTAATTTCAATAATCATGTAGAAATTCATTTAACATATAGAAAATAGTAAATTAATTCTATTATTTTTGAAGATATTACCGTAGAACCTATATGTATTCTATTACAAATAAAAAATTTATTAATGTATATAGGGTAATTATTGTTTTGTGTTACTTCACAATAGTAATAAAATAAAAAAAGAAAAAGAAAAATGTTAACCAGGGAAGAAATTAACAAGGCCCGTTTCGGCCCAAATAGCCCAACTAATTCTAGTCATTCATCACCGATCCAACGGCTGTGGTTGCATCTCCAGGATATAAAATCACTTGAAACCCTAGCCCTTTCTCCGCCCCCACCCCTTCCTCCCGCTCTCTCTCCTCCGTCGCTCGCTAGCTCTCCCGCCGGCCTTCAGCCCCTGACCCCACCACCGTCCCCCAGCGGGCCCTCCCAGCGCGGATCCCTCGCGGATATTGCTCCTCCTCGCAGCCCGCGGCATGGGCGAGTGGGGTCCCGGGGCGGATCCCTTGCGGCGGCAGCTGCTGGAGACGATTAGATCCAAGCTGGAAGCTGGCGGCGGCGCATGCTATGTTAGACGCATCTAAGTTCTACCGCGACTTGCTCCTTCTCTGCGCCAATGCGCTCGTCCTCTTCCCACTCGGGTAGCCCGAGCACGTCGCCGCGTCCGCGCTCGTCTCCAAGCACGGCGATGAGGCTGACGACCCCGTCTCCACCAGCGGCCAGGTTACACGCATCTGCCTGCCTCTCATCACGAATCAAATCTACCTGCAGCGCAACCGTGCCGGGGGCTTCTGATTTACTGCTTTCAATTGAATGATTGTGGTAGACATGTAGAGTTAGAAAGGATAGCTTGTGTGATAAATCTGCTTGACATGGTATATTTGGATTGTTCAGATGTAATTGCTTTCCCTTTTTATCAAATTATATGTTCTATCCACTTTTTATATCAATCAGCACAACACTTTTATGAGAAATGGTTGCCTCTCTGCAGGATGTTGTAAGCTGTCTGCACTGCCCACTGCCAATGTTCTTGCAGTTTTATGGCTCAATTACTTAGTTTACATAATAGGCACTTCAGTATAAAAGTTAGAGAAAGCAGGTGCTTCTTTTCTTTGCTTGATTGGTCCACTGCATCTGTAATTAGTGTGCAGAAATGCATGATTTATTGGTTTAGGATAATATGCTTGGGTTTATGCATGTGTGCTGCTTGTTGTTCCAATTCTAAGGCTTGTGGGCATGCTGTTTGAATTTAGCTGGCTGGGCCAATGGGGACCCTGGGAAGAGCAGCTGCTGAGATGCAGAGGAAGAAGCTAACTTACATCGATCGGTAACTTGACTCCACCTAGAAGCATTTTAACATTGAAATATCTTTGGGGGTGGGTGATGTGTTCATGTTGCTGTTAATTTAAGTTTCAGTAATGGAGCTTCAAATGGAACCAGGTTACAGCATTTCTGAGGCAACCAGATGGGTCCCTGTTCAGCTGGAGAGAGCGATATTGCTGCTTCCGTTACTTGATATATAATAATTTGTAAGTGCACATTTGTCCTCACGTGCAGCTGCTGCAGATACTCTCATGGCATTGTAATTGCACACTATTGGGTTAGGATAATATGCTTGTGTTTATCATGTCAGGGTCCTGTGTTAATACTTGGTTCAGAGCAGTGTGCCTAGGATTCATCATGAGAAGGCTTAGTATTTTTTCTATCACAAGTCATTGGTGCTAGTTTGTTTGGAGCATTTTCCTGTGTTGTGTTGCCATACAGATACTCTCATTAGATTTATATACCTTCTTTGGTGTATGCGGAGAAGACTTCTTGTGTAGTTTTTCTTTTCTTTTCTTATGTTGTGCGTATTTATATAGCTTTGGACTTTCTGCATATCATAAAGAGATATAGTTTCTTTGCTGAATGATAGTTGAGCTTGAGTAGTACCTTTTTATGTGGTTTATTTGCTACATCTTTTTTGTGTTGTACTTATACACTATCTTCTGCCATTAAGCCATCTTTTGCTTCCATAAGTAATGGCTATTTACCCACTTTGCAAATATTGCATCCTTTTAGTTGTTTTCTTTGCAAATATTGCTTGCTGATTATTATTTGGTGATACTATTTTCAGGTCAACGAATCAATTCTAGATGCTGCTTGCCTCTCTTCTCGTGGGTTGCAGCTGTTGAATCAAGCAAATGCTGCAGCTGATCGACCGAGATGCAGACTCATCTGCTTAGCACGCCAAAATGTACTAGAAGATGCGCCGAAATGAGTAGTAGGTTTTGAATGGTTCTGTTATGTTTATGGAGAAATATGTTCCGTTTATCTGTTTATGGAGAAATGGTTATGGAATATGGGCTGAATGTTCTGTTTATGATAATTTTTTTTCCTGTGAAATCTGTTATTGTATATGGGCTGAATGGATGGCCTATGTTGGTTTGTGGGCTTGAATTGGTATATGGGATGGAGAAGGATTATAATGGGCTGAAATAATAGAGTTCTGGAAAAAAAATTCTGTATGAAAATGTTATCAGCCCATGTCGAAAATAGGCCTAAAAAAATTTGGGCTCAAATTAAATTGGGCTTTGTGCAAAATAAAATATTTTTACTATAAAAAAAGCCTTACAATTGGGCTTGCCCCATAAACTGCTGCTCATTGCATGGGCGCCATAAACGTTTTGTGACGAACTAAAACGTCACAACGCTGCTGCTACGTCATCTCCACGTCACTGCCATGTCGTCCGCACTCAAGGTTTAGTGACGTTTTTTTGCATTTTCCTGTGTTGTGTTGCCATACAGATACTCTCATTAGATTTATATACCTTCTTTGGTGTATGTGGAGAAGACTTCTTGTGTAGTTTTTCTTTTCTTTTCTTATGTTGTGCGTATTTATATAGCTTTGGACTTTCTGCATATCATAAAGAGATATAGTTTCTTTGCTGAATGATAGTTGAGCTTGAGTAGTACCTTTTTATGTGGTTTATTTGCTACATCTTTTTTGTGTTGTACTTATACACTATCTTCTGCCATTAAGCCATCTTTTGCTTCCATAAGTAATGGCTATTTACCCACTTTGCAAATATTGCATCCTTTTAGTTGTTTTCTTTGCAAATATTGCTTGCTGATTATTATTTGGTGATACTATTTTCAGGTCAACGAATCAATTCTAGATGCTGCTTGCCTCTCTTCTCGTGGGTTGCAGCTGTTGAATCAAGCAAATGCTGCAGCTGATCGACCGAGATGCAGACTCATCTGCTTAGCACGCCAAAATGTACTAGAAGATGCGCCGAAATGAGTAGTAGGTTTTGAATGGTTCTGTTATGTTTATGGAGAAATATGTTCCGTTTATCTGTTTATGGAGAAATGGTTATGGAATATGGGCTGAATGTTCTGTTTATGATAATTTTTTTTCCTGTGAAATCTGTTATTGTATATGGGCTGAATGGATGGCCTATGTTGGTTTGTGGGCTTGAATTGGTATATGGGATGGAGAAGGATTATAATGGGCTGAAATAATAGAGTTCTGGAAAAAAAATTCTGTATGAAAATGTTATCAGCCCATGTCGAAAATAGGCCTAAAAAAATTTGGGCTCAAATTAAATTGGGCTTTGTGCAAAATAAAATATTTTTACTATAAAAAAAGCCTTACAATTGGGCTTGCCCCATAAATGGCTGCTCATTGCATGGGCGCCATAAACGTTTTGTGACGAACTAAAACGTCACAACGCTGCTGCTACGTCATCTCCACGTCACTGCCATGTCGTCCGCACTCAAGGTTTAGTGACGTTTTTTTTGTGTCTTTAACCATGAAAAGCTGGCGTCATAATCTAGAGACGATATAAGAATGATCAAAAAATTTATGATGAAAAATGCATAATAAATGTCATTGAAAACCTTTTATTACGGGGCTTCAGCGACGAACGTATTTTCGTCACGCGAATGTCACAAATGATAAAAGATGACGTAATTTACAATTTCTATGACATAAATGAAACGTTATAAAAGCCTATATTTGTTGTAGTGAAGGATATTTTAAAGTACTAAACAATTTCAAATTAAAAAGTTGTCAACAAAAAAGTTTTATATTTCTTAGAGATGTACAACTTTGATATATATCTTGTTAACATTTGAGATCATTTGAAAATTTGAAAATTTCAAATTTCCAATTAGATAGATTATAATAATATTTTGAGTTATTAAACAATCTCAAATACAAAAGTTTTAGATATCGTCGAGGTGTTCGACTTTGGTATAAAGTTTATTTCTGTAGGAGATCATATAAAATAGTTCTTATTCAAAATATACATCCAGTAACTTTCTCATATACAATGACACATACCTGTCTCTAGATGTTTCGAATTTATAAACATGGTTATGAAAATTTATGTGAAATTATCTCAACATTTTATCACAAAGCCTCCACGTGTGATATCATCACGTCATGAAAAATCTCATGATTTAAAGACTTTATTTGCCTTTTTTTAATTATAAAATCATTCTAACACACTTTAGTGGTAATATTTACTAAATAAAATATTCAAAATTTGTTTTCATTTCATGGGTAAGGCATCAAACTTTGTTAAGTAACATAAATATATTTTTTCTACTTATTGTGTTCTATTATTTGAATCACTTTTAGTTCAAATTTGACTATATTCAAAAATTACTTTAAATGTAATTAATTAATTATAGCAAATAAATACATAAATATACCAATTTTAATATGGAGCAACACATGTTGTATAAAGAGAGTAGAAAAAGTTTTGAGGCTAAACGAGAAAAAAAACATAAATCTTTATCGAGTGTCACTAATCTAGCATCTGACAAACCACTTCTTTGCCGAGTGCCACCTATCCAGCCGTGGTGGGTGGCTACTCCTTTTGCCGAGTGCTGCTAGCTCTGGTCAGCACCTGGCCGCTCCTTTGCTGAGTGCCGGATCAGTGGCACTCGATAAAGAAGTGGTTTGCTGAGTGCCAACACTCGGCATAGAAAAGATTTACCGAGTGTTTTTCCTTGAAATTCGACAAAGATTTATGTTTTTTTCTCTTTTAGCCCAGTTTGAGGCCCTGTCCATGAAAACTAAAAAAATCAATTTTTCAATATATGTGACTTCAAATTTCAAAATTTCAAGGTTTTTTAGTTGTTTTCTTTGCAAATATTGCTTGCTGATTATTATTTGGTGATACTATTTTCAGGTCAACGAATCAATTCTAGATGCTGCTTGCCTCTCTTCTCGTGGGTTGCAGCTGTTGAATCAAGCAAATGCTGCAGCTGATCGACCGAGATGCAGACTCATCTGCTTAGCACGCCAAAATGTACTAGAAGATGCGCCGAAATGAGTAGTAGGTTTTGAATGGTTCTGTTATGTTTATGGAGAAATATGTTCCGTTTATCTGTTTATGGAGAAATGGTTATGGAATATGGGCTGAATGTTCTGTTTATGATAATTTTTTTTCCTGTGAAATCTGTTATTGTATATGGGCTGAATGGATGGCCTATGTTGGTTTGTGGGCTTGAATTGGTATATGGGATGGAGAAGGATTATAATGGGCTGAAATAATAGAGTTCTGGAAAAAAAATTCTGTATGAAAATGTTATCAGCCCATGTCGAAAATAGGCCTAAAAAAATTTGGGCTCAAATTAAATTGGGCTTTGTGCAAAATAAAATATTTTTACTATAAAAAAAGCCTTACAATTGGGCTTGCCCCATAAACTGCTGCTCATTGCATGGGCGCCATAAACGTTTTGTGACGAACTAAAACGTCACAACGCTGCTGCTACGTCATCTCCACGTCACTGCCATGTCGTCCGCACTCAAGGTTTAGTGACGTTTTTTTTGTGTCTTTAACCATGAAAAGCTGGCGTCATAATCTAGAGACGATATAAGAATGATCAAAAAATTTATGATGAAAAATGCATAATAAATGTCATTGAAAACCTTTTATTACGGGGCTTCAGCGACGAACGTATTTTCGTCACGCGAATGTCACAAATGATAAAAGATGACGTAATTTACAATTTCTATGACATAAATGAAACGTTATAAAAGCCTATATTTGTTGTAGTGAAGGATATTTTAAAGTACTAAACAATTTCAAATTAAAAAGTTGTCAACAAAAAAGTTTTATATTTCTTAGAGATGTACAACTTTGATATATATCTTGTTAACATTTGAGATCATTTGAAAATTTGAAAATTTCAAATTTCCAATTAGATAGATTATAATAATATTTTGAGTTATTAAACAATCTCAAATACAAAAGTTTTAGATATCGTCGAGGTGTTCGACTTTGGTATAAAGTTTATTTCTGTAGGAGATCATATAAAATAGTTCTTATTCAAAATATACATCCAGTAACTTTCTCATATACAATGACACATACTATTTGTGAGATGTTTCGAATTTATAAACATGGTTATGAAAATTTATGTGAAATTATCTCAACATTTTATCACAAAGCCTCCACGTGTGATATCATCACGTCATGAAAAATCTCATGATTTAAAGACTTTATTTGCCTTTTTTTAATTATAAAATCATTCTAACACACTTTAGTGGTAATATTTACTAAATAAAATATTCAAAATTTGTTTTCATTTCATGGGTAAGGCATCAAACTTTGTTAAGTAACATAAATATATTTTTTCTACTTATTGTGTTCTATTATTTGAATCACTTTTAGTTCAAATTTGACTATATTCAAAAATTACTTTAAATGTAATTAATTAATTATAGCAAATAAATACATAAATATACCAATTTTAATATGGAGCAACACATGTTGTATAAAGAGAGTAGAAAAAGTTTTGAGGCTAAACGAGAAAAAAAACATAAATCTTTATCGAGTGTCACTAATCTAGCATCTGACAAACCACTTCTTTGCCGAGTGCCACCTATCCAGCCGTGGTGGGTGGCTACTCCTTTTGCCGAGTGCTGCTAGCTCTGGTCAGCACCTGGCCGCTCCTTTGCTGAGTGCCGGATCAGTGGCACTCGATAAAGAAGTGGTTTGCTGAGTGCCAACACTCGGCATAGAAAAGATTTACCGAGTGTTTTTCCTTGAAATTCGACAAAGATTTATGTTTTTTTCTCTTTTAGCCCAGTTTGAGGCCCTGTCCATGAAAACTAAAAAAATCAATTTTTCAATATATGTGACTTCAAATTTCAAAATTTCAAGGTATGCGAGTTTAAATTTTAAATTTTAAAGTATGTGAGTTTTTCTTTTCCATTTTTTTAAATTATCTTTGCCAAGTGCCGCCAGATCCGGCACTCGGTAAAAGCTTCAGTTTTAGTTTAAATTATCTTTGTCAAGTGTGGCCTGCAAGGCACTCGGCAATCTCTTTGTTGAGTGTCGTATCTTTGCTATAGTGGATATGTATTGCTCAGTGTGGCCTGAGGAAAAGCACTCGGCAAAGACCTGAACACTCGAAAAAGATTGGGTTTTCTATAGTGGATATGTATTGCTTATGAACAATCTTTCTATATAACCTATTTATTGATTATATATATGTAACATACTAGACGACATTATTTTTTTTACATTGACAAAGAGAGCACAAAATGGGTTCCAAACATGGAAGAGTCCAACCACCGATGTAAATAAATAAAGAATGAAAATGATCGAAAACAAATATTGCATACAGAAACTGTCCCGGATGGCCATAATTTTTGTATATTTATGAAATGAACTATCAATATAAATATACAAAACCCACGATTCTATTGTTTTGCTAACATAAATGGTCGAAACCAATATCACACATATGCAAACGGTTCGCAACCCACGTGAATTCTAGCACATTTCACCCGGTGCAGTATCGTACAAAAACCATTCATGTGGGTCCCATTTGGATGATATTTTTGGTGGCTCCGTGGGGAAGGATCGGAAAAAACACATCGCCATTCTCCAAAACCCTCTCGGCCGCGGCCGCCGCCGCCCTCAACTCCTCGCACGACGCGAATCTAACCATGGCGATGAAGCTCCAAGCCCGGGCGGCCATCCTCTCCGCTCTCCCCGTGTTCTTCTCACGCCGGCTGCCACCTCTCCTCCACCGCACGGCCACCGCCCCCTCCACCCTCCCGCCGTCCTCCTCTCCCGCCGCCGCCTTCTCCTCGCAGACGCCGGTAGCGGCGCCACCGCAGCCGCCGATAACGACGACGGCGTCGATCTGCACCCCGGAGACGGTGCGGGGGAGGCACCTGTTCAAGGTCGCCGGCTACAGCCTGCTCAAGGGCCTCGGCATCGGCAAGTTCGTCCGGTCCGCCACCTTCGCCGTCGGCGGCTACGACTGGTGCGTCCGGTACTGCCCTGACGGAGACCGCCGGGAAGAAATTCACGGCGACGGTGACTGTGCCGCCGTCTTCCTCGCTCTCCTGACCAAGGATGCCGAGGTCAGGGCGCTGTTCGACTTCAGGCTCTTGAACACCGCAACCGGCAGCGTGTCGCCGTCGATTGGCTCCGGCATGGACAGGCTGACGGTGTTCAACGATGCAATTTGGTCCTGGGGCTATAAAATGTTCGAGAAGAGGAGCCATCTGGAATCGTCAAAGAAGTATCTGCATGGCGACTGCCTTGTGATCCAGTGCGATGTCACTGTTATCTCGGGGACACCAGTGTCGCAGTGCGAGACAATCTGTGAAATCCAAGCGCCGCCTGACATCCAAGTTCCTCCCTCGGAGCTTTTGGATAATCTTTGGAATCTTGTTGACGGGGTGAAGACGGCCGATGTCACCTTCGATGTGAAGGGGCAGGTTTTCCATGCCCACAGGTCCGTTCTCGCAACGCGGACACCTGTGTTTGTTCAATGTGAGGACGCAGGCGACCACGACCTGGACACCAATATGATTGGCCATATTGAACCTGATGTTTTCAAGGCATTACTTCACTACGTATACACGGATTCATTGCCTGCCATGGATGATGTTGCGGGTGGCAACACACGCAAAATGGTTGAGGGTCTACTTGAGGTTGCGGACACATATGCCATTGATAGGTTGAAGCTGATGTGTGAGAGCGTCCTCTGCAAGACACTATCAGTTAACAATGTGGCAGCCACTTTAGATATAGCTAAATTCCATCACTGCAGGCAGCTCAAAGATGCTTGCTTTCGGTTTATCACCACTTCAGGTAGAATAATGGATGATGTGGTGGCCAGCGAAGGGTACAGGCGCCTCAAAGTAAATTGTCCTTCCCTTGTAGCCGAAATATGGGAGAAAGCAGGAAAGTCTCCCAAGAACCAGTAGGCTGAGCTCGAGAGTTTCTAGTACCGTATCGTATCGTATGTGTACAGCGTTTTATTTCTAGTACCGCCGCCGTCGCCAGACAGACGCGACGCGAATGCGATGTGCCGTCGGTGCCGACGTCAATTCTTGGTAGAATTTTGTGGTGTTCCGTGTTCGTGGCTCGTAGTCTCGGCAGCCACGGCTACAATGGAGGAGCAGGAGAACAACGACGGCGAGCAGGGGCAGACAGGCGTCCAGTCTAAGGTCAATCCTCCTGAAATTGAAGATGGATTTTTAAGAGATTGCTTAATTCTTTATATTGAGAGAAATTGCAATGAAGATCACCACAAATTTAATTATTGATGACTTCAATACAGTAAAAACAATGCGATGAAATTTAAATGAACATGTAATATATATTAACCACTTTTTTAACTATTCTCATATTCTCTTTTATGTATTGCTACTGCGCCTAATTAATTATTAAATTATTATAGTCATGATTAACTAGTATATACTTAAAACATTATGACAAATTGTTAGATTTTTGAACCAGTAAATATTTATGTGGAGGGCTGGACCCCCTTAAATTTATCTCCAGTTCCGTCACTGGCCTCGTGTCGCCGCCAATTCGCCGCTGCAATCTCCTCCTCTCCCTTGCTCGCGGCGGTGAAGGATAAGATTTTTCGGGGGGTAAAAAGGGCTGTGAAAAAATGCATGGGTAAAAATGATGACGGGACTTATCGCCTATTTGGCAGCCGAGTAGTCTTATCGGGCCACGGGAGCCCGATAGGCCATTTCCATGGCCAACAGCCTAACAGCCTACCTGGAAAAGGGCGTGCCAGGGTGGTCAATCCAGTCGGCTGTCGCTGGTCAATTAGTGTCAGTCGGCTTTATAACAGCCGACACCAGACCTATTCGCTATCCACGGGCCGACTGACCTACATTTTTGTAATTCCTATATTTCGACACCCATTTTTCGCTTAATCATTAAAATCATATTATTTAAGGAAAAAAATCGGAGGCTGGGAGGTTGATTTGCATGGGCCACAATAATTCCATCACTGCAGGCAGCTCAAAGATGCTTTTGCTTTCGGTTTATCACCACTTCAGGTAGAATGGATGATGTGGTGGCCAGCGAAGGGTACAGGCGCCTCAAAGTAAATTGTCCTTCTCTTGTCGCCGAAATATGGGAGAAAGCAGGAAAGTCTCCCAAGAACCAGTAGGCTGAGCTCGAGAGTTTCTAGTACCGTATCGTATCGTATGTGTACAGCGTTTTATTTCTAGTACCGCCGCCGTCGCCAGACAGACGCGACGCGAATGCGATGTGCCGTCGGTGCCGACGTCAATTCTTGGTAGAATTTTGTGGTGTTCCGTGTTCGTGGCTCGTAGTCTCGGCAGCCACGGCTACAATGGAGGAGCAGGAGAACAACGACGGCGAGCAGGGGCAGACAGGCGTCCAGTCTAAGGTCAATCCTCCTGAAATTGAAGATGGATTTTTAAGAGATTGCTTAATTCTTTATATTGAGAGAAATTGCAATGAAGATCACCACAAATTTAATTATTGATGACTTCAATACAGTAAAAACAATGCGATGAAATTTAAATGAACATGTAATATATATTAACCACTTTTTTAACTATTCTCATATTCTCTTTTATGTATTGCTACTGCGCCTAATTAATTATTAAATTATTATAGTCATGATTAACTAGTATATACTTAAAACATTATGACAAATTGTTAGATTTTTGAACCAGTAAATATTTATGTGGAGGGCTGGACCCCCTTAAATTTATCTCCAGTTCCGTCACTGGCCTCGTGTCGCCGCCAATTCGCCGCTGCAATCTCCTCCTCTCCCTTGCTCGCGGCGGTGAAGGATAAGATTTTTCGGGGGGTAAAAAGGGCTGTGAAAAAATGCATGGGTAAAAATGATGACGGGACTTATCGCCTATTTGGCAGCCGAGTAGTCTTATCGGGCCACGGGAGCCCGATAGGCCATTTCCATGGCCAACAGCCTAACAGCCTACCTGGAAAAGGGCGTGCCAGGGTGGTCAATCCAGTCGGCTGTCGCTGGTCAATTAGTGTCAGTCGGCTTTATAACAGCCGACACCAGACCTATTCGCTATCCACGGGCCGACTGACCTACATTTTTGTAATTCCTATATTTCGACACCCATTTTTCGCTTAATCATTAAAATCATATTATTTAAGGAAAAAAATCGGAGGCTGGGAGGTTGATTTGCATGGGCCACAATAATTCCATCACTGCAGGCAGCTCAAAGATGCTTTTGCTTTCGGTTTATCACCACTTCAGGTAGAATGGATGATGTGGTGGCCAGCGAAGGGTACAGGCGCCTCAAAGTAAATTGTCCTTCTCTTGTCGCCGAAATATGGGAGAAAGCAGGAAAGTCTCCCAAGAACCAGTAGGCTGAGCTCGAGAGTTTCTAGTACCGTATCGTATCGTATGTGTACAGCGTTTTATTTCTAGTACCGCCGCCGTCGCCAGACAGACGCGACGCGAATGCGATGTGCCGTCGGTGCCGACGTCAATTCTTGGTAGAATTTTGTGGTGTTCCGTGTTCGTGGCTCGTAGTCTCGGCAGCCACGGCTACAATGGAGGAGCAGGAGAACAACGACGGCGAGCAGGGGCAGACAGGCGTCCAGTCTAAGGTCAATCCTCCTGAAATTGAAGATGGATTTTTAAGAGATTGCTTAATTCTTTATATTGAGAGAAATTGCAATGAAGATCACCACAAATTTAATTATTGATGACTTCAATACAGTAAAAACAATGCGATGAAATTTAAATGAACATGTAATATATATTAACCACTTTTTTAACTATTCTCATATTCTCTTTTATGTATTGCTACTGCGCCTAATTAATTATTAAATTATTATAGTCATGATTAACTAGTATATACTTAAAACATTATGACAAATTGTTAGATTTTTGAACCAGTAAATATTTATGTGGAGGGCTGGACCCCCTTAAATTTATCTCCAGTTCCGTCACTGGCCTCGTGTCGCCGCCAATTCGCCGCTGCAATCTCCTCCTCTCCCTTGCTCGCGGCGGTGAAGGATAAGATTTTTCGGGGGGTAAAAAGGGCTGTGAAAAAATGCATGGGTAAAAATGATGACGGGACTTATCGCCTATTTGGCAGCCGAGTAGTCTTATCGGGCCACGGGAGCCCGATAGGCCATTTCCATGGCCAACAGCCTAACAGCCTACCTGGAAAAGGGCGTGCCAGGGTGGTCAATCCAGTCGGCTGTCGCTGGTCAATTAGTGTCAGTCGGCTTTATAACAGCCGACACCAGACCTATTCGCTATCCACGGGCCGACTGACCTACATTTTTGTAATTCCTATATTTCGACACCCATTTTTCGCTTAATCATTAAAATCATATTATTTAAGGAAAAAAATCGGAGGCTGGGAGGTTGATTTGCATGGGCCACAATAATTCCATCACTGCAGGCAGCTCAAAGATGCTTTTGCTTTCGGTTTATCACCACTTCAGGTAGAATGGATGATGTGGTGGCCAGCGAAGGGTACAGGCGCCTCAAAGTAAATTGTCCTTCTCTTGTCGCCGAAATATGGGAGAAAGCAGGAAAGTCTCCCAAGAACCAGTAGGCTGAGCTCGAGAGTTTCTAGTACCGTATCGTATCGTATGTGTACAGCGTTTTATTTCTAGTACCGCCGCCGTCGCCAGACAGACGCGACGCGAATGCGATGTGCCGTCGGTGCCGACGTCAATTCTTGGTAGAATTTTGTGGTGTTCCGTGTTCGTGGCTCGTAGTCTCGGCAGCCACGGCTACAATGGAGGAGCAGGAGAACAACGACGGCGAGCAGGGGCAGACAGGCGTCCAGTCTAAGGTCAATCCTCCTGAAATTGAAGATGGATTTTTAAGAGATTGCTTAATTCTTTATATTGAGAGAAATTGCAATGAAGATCACCACAAATTTAATTATTGATGACTTCAATACAGTAAAAACAATGCGATGAAATTTAAATGAACATGTAATATATATTAACCACTTTTTTAACTATTCTCATATTCTCTTTTATGTATTGCTACTGCGCCTAATTAATTATTAAATTATTATAGTCATGATTAACTAGTATATACTTAAAACATTATGACAAATTGTTAGATTTTTGAACCAGTAAATATTTATGTGGAGGGCTGGACCCCCTTAAATTTATCTCCAGTTCCGTCACTGGCCTCGTGTCGCCGCCAATTCGCCGCTGCAATCTCCTCCTCTCCCTTGCTCGCGGCGGTGAAGGATAAGATTTTTCGGGGGGTAAAAAGGGCTGTGAAAAAATGCATGGGTAAAAATGATGACGGGACTTATCGCCTATTTGGCAGCCGAGTAGTCTTATCGGGCCACGGGAGCCCGATAGGCCATTTCCATGGCCAACAGCCTAACAGCCTACCTGGAAAAGGGCGTGCCAGGGTGGTCAATCCAGTCGGCTGTCGCTGGTCAATTAGTGTCAGTCGGCTTTATAACAGCCGACACCAGACCTATTCGCTATCCACGGGCCGACTGACCTACATTTTTGTAATTCCTATATTTCGACACCCATTTTTCGCTTAATCATTAAAATCATATTATTTAAGGAAAAAAATCGGAGGCTGGGAGGTTGATTTGCATGGGCCACAATAATTCCATCACTGCAGGCAGCTCAAAGATGCTTTTGCTTTCGGTTTATCACCACTTCAGGTAGAATGGATGATGTGGTGGCCAGCGAAGGGTACAGGCGCCTCAAAGTAAATTGTCCTTCTCTTGTCGCCGAAATATGGGAGAAAGCAGGAAAGTCTCCCAAGAACCAGTAGGCTGAGCTCGAGAGTTTCTAGTACCGTATCGTATCGTATGTGTACAGCGTTTTATTTCTAGTACCGCCGCCGTCGCCAGACAGACGCGACGCGAATGCGATGTGCCGTCGGTGCCGACGTCAATTCTTGGTAGAATTTTGTGGTGTTCCGTGTTCGTGGCTCGTAGTCTCGGCAGCCACGGCTACAATGGAGGAGCAGGAGAACAACGACGGCGAGCAGGGGCAGACAGGCGTCCAGTCTAAGGTCAATCCTCCTGAAATTGAAGATGGATTTTTAAGAGATTGCTTAATTCTTTATATTGAGAGAAATTGCAATGAAGATCACCACAAATTTAATTATTGATGACTTCAATACAGTAAAAACAATGCGATGAAATTTAAATGAACATGTAATATATATTAACCACTTTTTTAACTATTCTCATATTCTCTTTTATGTATTGCTACTGCGCCTAATTAATTATTAAATTATTATAGTCATGATTAACTAGTATATACTTAAAACATTATGACAAATTGTTAGATTTTTGAACCAGTAAATATTTATGTGGAGGGCTGGACCCCCTTAAATTTATCTCCAGTTCCGTCACTGGCCTCGTGTCGCCGCCAATTCGCCGCTGCAATCTCCTCCTCTCCCTTGCTCGCGGCGGTGAAGGATAAGATTTTTCGGGGGGTAAAAAGGGCTGTGAAAAAATGCATGGGTAAAAATGATGACGGGACTTATCGCCTATTTGGCAGCCGAGTAGTCTTATCGGGCCACGGGAGCCCGATAGGCCATTTCCATGGCCAACAGCCTAACAGCCTACCTGGAAAAGGGCGTGCCAGGGTGGTCAATCCAGTCGGCTGTCGCTGGTCAATTAGTGTCAGTCGGCTTTATACCGGCTACAGCCTGCTCAAGGGCCTCGGCATCGGCAAGTTCGTCCGGTCCGCCACCTTCGCCGTCGGCGGCTACGACTGGTGCGTCCGGTACTGCCCTGACGGAGACCGCCGGGAAGAAATTCACGGCGACGGTGACTGTGCCGCCGTCTTCCTCGCTCTCCTGACCAAGGATGCCGAGGTCAGGGCGCTGTTCGACTTCAGGCTCTTGAACACCGCAACCGGCAGCGTGTCGCCGTCGATTGGCTCCGGCATGGACAGGCTGACGGTGTTCAACGATGCAATTTGGTCCTGGGGCTATAAAATGTTCGAGAAGAGGAGCCATCTGGAATCGTCAAAGAAGTATCTGCATGGCGACTGCCTTGTGATCCAGTGCGATGTCACTGTTATCTCGGGGACACCAGTGTCGCAGTGCGAGACAATCTGTGAAATCCAAGCGCCGCCTGACATCCAAGTTCCTCCCTCGGAGCTTTTGGATAATCTTTGGAATCTTGTTGACGGGGTGAAGACGGCCGATGTCACCTTCGATGTGAAGGGGCAGGTTTTCCATGCCCACAGGTCCGTTCTCGCAACGCGGACACCTGTGTTTGTTCAATGTGAGGACGCAGGCGACCACGACCTGGACACCAATATGATTGGCCATATTGAACCTGATGTTTTCAAGGCATTACTTCACTACGTATACACGGATTCATTGCCTGCCATGGATGATGTTGCGGGTGGCAACACACGCAAAATGGTTGAGGGTCTACTTGAGGTTGCGGACACATATGCCATTGATAGGTTGAAGCTGATGTGTGAGAGCGTCCTCTGCAAGACACTATCAGTTAACAATGTGGCAGCCACTTTAGATATAGCTAAATTCCATCACTGCAGGCAGCTCAAAGATGCTTGCTTTCGGTTTATCACCACTTCAGGTAGAATAATGGATGATGTGGTGGCCAGCGAAGGGTACAGGCGCCTCAAAGTAAATTGTCCTTCCCTTGTAGCCGAAATATGGGAGAAAGCAGGAAAGTCTCCCAAGAACCAGTAGGCTGAGCTCGAGAGTTTCTAGTACCGTATCGTATCGTATGTGTACAGCGTTTTATTTCTAGTACCGCCGCCGTCGCCAGACAGACGCGACGCGAATGCGATGTGCCGTCGGTGCCGACGTCAATTCTTGGTAGAATTTTGTGGTGTTCCGTGTTCGTGGCTCGTAGTCTCGGCAGCCACGGCTACAATGGAGGAGCAGGAGAACAACGACGGCGAGCAGGGGCAGACAGGCGTCCAGTCTAAGGTCAATCCTCCTGAAATTGAAGATGGATTTTTAAGAGATTGCTTAATTCTTTATATTGAGAGAGAAATTGCAATGAAGATCACCACAAATTTAATTATTGATGACTTCAATACAGTAAAAACAATGCGATGAAATTTAAATGAACATGTAATATATATTAACCACTTTTTTAACTATTCTCATATTCTCTTTTATGTATTGCTACTGCGCCTAATTAATTATTAAATTATTATAGTCATGATTAACTAGTATATACTTAAAACATTATGACAAATTGTTAGATTTTTGAACCAGTAAATATTTATGTGGAGGGCTGGACCCCCTTAAATTTATCTCCAGTTCCGTCACTGGCCTCGTGTCGCCGCCAATTCGCCGCTGCAATCTCCTCCTCTCCCTTGCTCGCGGCGGTGAAGGATAAGATTTTTCGGGGGGTAAAAAGGGCTGTGAAAAAATGCATGGGTAAAAATGATGACGGGACTTATCGCCTATTTGGCAGCCGAGTAGTCTTATCGGGCCACGGGAGCCCGATAGGCCATTTCCATGGCCAACAGCCTAACAGCCTACCTGGAAAAGGGCGTGCCAGGGTGGTCAATCCAGTCGGCTGTCGCTGGTCAATTAGTGTCAGTCGGCTTTATAACAGCCGACACCAGACCTATTCGCTATCCACGGGCCGACTGACCTACATTTTTGTAATTCCTATATTTCGACACCCATTTTTCGCTTAATCATTAAAATCATATTATTTAAGGAAAAAAATCGGAGGCTGGGAGGTTGATTTGCATGGGCCACAATAATTCCATCACTGCAGGCAGCTCAAAGATGCTTTTGCTTTCGGTTTATCACCACTTCAGGTAGAATGGATGATGTGGTGGCCAGCGAAGGGTACAGGCGCCTCAAAGTAAATTGTCCTTCTCTTGTCGCCGAAATATGGGAGAAAGCAGGAAAGTCTCCCAAGAACCAGTAGGCTGAGCTCGAGAGTTTCAGGTTACTTTTGAGTTATTGGCTTACGGCGCCTTGTAACTGGAGACCGGTTGGATTGCCCTTACGTTTTTATAGGAATTTTTTGAGGATATCAGTAAATTTTAAACTTTATGTTTGGTACGTGATTCTACATGAAGCCACACCTCATTTATGAATTATGATTATATACGCTAGGTTACTAGTATCGGACTATATATTCCTTATTATTATGCTCTCACTTTTATACTTATGGACAGAATCAATGGTGGTATCAAGCATAATGGCCAATTCTGTTGTAAAAAATGGCGATGAAACGGTAACATGCAGTAGTTATTGTGATTGCTTTGGTATCATATCAAACCAACCATGTTAGTAGGTGGGGTACGTGCTGGCCAGAAGGCTACATGAGAGGCAAGGCAAGAGGTTGTGGGTTTGAATCACATGGGCCACAATAATCTTTGTAACCCCAAAAGAGATTTAAACTATTCACCAGATAAACTTAGCATAGTTGCACTCAAAGAAAATATGTTGTATAGTTTTCTTGAGCATAAAAATTCCATGATTTATCTCTATGCCAATTTCTTTTAACTAACTTATCTTTGAAGAGTATAACACCTCTGCACATATATCAAGTAATTATCTTGATTTTCAAGTGGAAGTTTTAGTTTCCACAACAAGTGAGCATGCTATTTATCTACCCATTGAATATTCTCCATGGGGATCGGGCTTTACTGTTTTGCGAGTGAACGTGGTGCTATAGCTTGGCGTAAGTGAAATATTTAAAAGGTTGGAACTATAGCTGGTCTATTCGGTACAATGTCCATATGAATCAAGGGATCACTCATGTCGAATGAGTTGATTGTCCACTTTTTGTTGGCGCTAATCCTTGAAAAAAATGTGATTTCGCTTTTTGCTCCTCGTATTCGTGTATGCGGCTCTAAGAAAGGTTTAGAGACCATGGAGGAACATTTTAGTCCATCATGGCGCATCGTAATATCCATGTTCATTTTAAAATAATTATTGGCATTCAAAATAAAATAAATAAATAAAATTAATGAAGTACCAAAATATTCATCAGACACCTCACTTGAACTACTGAACCAAACATATGCATGCCAAGTGTCGTATGCAAAATTGGGGTTATGTCTATTAGATGATCCGCCATGCTCCGCTGCCTCGATCCCTGCTGCTGGCCGGGTCAGGGGTTGGGATTGGGTTTGGGATTGAAGTCCGGCGGGTCTAGAAGGAGTGGCCGGACGGCAGCCGGCCTGGCGGTGCCGGCGATCATACGGCCTGGTGATGATGGGAGGTTGGAGGTGGCTCGCCGGCAAACAGTGACCGTGAGCGGGTAGCGTCGGGTAGCGCGGGCCACGGTAGTGTGCGGCGGCGGAGGCCACTAGAGCGGAGGGAAGCGGGGCGAGTGGCGGGATCGCGGCTCTCCCTTTGCGCAATCGTCGTGCCTTATCCGTGTCCAAAATTTGGGGGTTAAATAATGTTACGAGACAGAGCAATTTCTTGTCCATGGATGCTGTAACGAGATATCGAATTGTCGATTGCCCTAGCGCCGGCTCCCTCTTCATGCTAGGCAACCATTTAAAAACGATGTATCAGATCAAAATGAGCTTATGGTTTATTCACAAACTTGATTAAGTATGTATGAGTGGAAATGGCATTACACGTACTATGTATTTATTATATATAAAAAATTGATTGACTTTGATATAAAAATGTCCCACTTCAATTTCTACAAACAGATGTCTTTGGAAGCCGCAGCTAGCAAATACGGAATGGTCGTTTGTGCGTTATGCTTACGTGAATATGCCACGCGATTTCTAATTTCCCGGTATTTCAGATTTTCTTTTCATTGGAAAAGATGGGATGGATTCTCTGTGTAGAGATAAAGGACAGTTGAAAAAATTTATCTGATTCTATTCCTCAAGCACGCCTTGATTCTATATGGCCAAAAAAGAAATCTCACGATGCATGGGATCTGGCCCACATCCATTCGCAGGCCACTGGTGCCCCACTGTCAGTGAGCCAGGCAGGTCCAATGAGTCAGCGCGTCAGCGTTATATAAAGGCTCGAACCCTGCGGCATGTCCTCGGCGGCTCCTCAGCGGTGAGCAGTGGCGGAGCCACGAAAAAAATTAGCTGGGGCGAGTAATAAACCAAAATGAAACACACACCAGTTCACACATCTATATACTGCAATTGCATAAATTTATGTGAAGTTTAAAGATGTATCCTCAAATTTGAAGAATAAAGACACAAATTGGCAAGTAATAAGAACCTACTAGTCATGACGCCATTCAGAAGCGCTGGAAAAGCTTAGAAATATCATCGGATAAGAAAGAAATGTACTCCAACCAGCACAATCTAGCTGCCCCAGCTAGCCCCAATGTGGCTACGCCACTGACGGTGAGCACCAAAACCCTCCCCGCTGTCGCCTTCAATCTCTTCTCCCCGAAACGCACACCGCGCGCCGCCGGCAATGAACAAGCTTCAGGGCTGTGCGGCCTTCCTCTCCACCCTCCCCGCCTTCTTCGCCGGCAAAAGCCGCAACGTCACCACCGCTCCCGTGCGCCGCCGGCTGCCGCCACTCCCCCAGCCATTAGCCGGCCGCCGCGCTGCCTTCTCCACGCTTCCTTCCTCCACCTCTCGATCCACCGTCGCCTCCAAGAAAACGTCTGCGTACTACTGCGTACTACTAGAAATGTTAATATGTATGACGTACAATTTTCGTCGTAGTAGAGCTCAAATTCGTGTTTAAAAAATTTCTATGACGAATTCATGACGAAATGTCATTCGTCGAAGACGGAGCATCATGTTTGTTTGTCTGGGACGAAACAGACATTTTTCGTCATAAAACACGCTGCTGTTCAATGACGAAAACCACTTGCCGCCTGATTTTTGTCACAAAAATTTTGATCCACGTGGCACGGTCCATGCTGGCATCTGATGTGGATTGGTCAACGTGGCATGGTCCACGCTGGCATGTGAGGTGGCGGCTGACGTGGTAACTGACGTGGCGCCCCATGTGGCCAACTCGTGAAGCCGACGCGGCCCATTCTGGTTGTACCACGTGGCGCGTTCTGGTTGGACCACGTGGCACGTTCTGCTTGGACCACGTGGCGCGTTCTAGGTGGACCATGTGTTGCTTTCTTTTTGGTCCACGTATCCTGTTCTGGTTGGTCTACGTGTCGCGTTCTGGTTGGTCCATGCGTCGCTTTTTTCTTGATCCATGTGCCGCTTTCTGGTTGGCCCAGGTGTCGCTTTCTTGTTGGTCCACGTGTCGCGTTCTGGTTTGTCCACGTGTTTCTGATGTCTGTAGACCCGCATTACCTTTTTTAGCAGATGCCAGCCTTTGTCTGGTTTCAAGGCCCATTTGCATAGATCATACAACCAGAACAAGCCCATTTCACATAGAAATTTTCATACGACGAGAGCAGCCCATTTTTCACATAGCATACAACCAGAACAAGCCCAGTTCTCACAGAAGTTCACACAATATTTGATAGGAAAAAGTCCAAATTACTCCCCTCAAGTATAGCGAAAGTCCGGATAACCCCTAAACTATGTTTTGATTTAATTTACCCCCTAAACTATGTTATTTGGTCCAACTTACCCTTAACACAGTTTGTCTTTTTTGTTTCTTAATGCACAAGATGAATTTTAATTTGAGACTTTGCAGGGAGGTAGTGAACATCATAATCTATATTAGAAAATATTTTACGAATTTTTTATCACTACTTTCTATATAATATTTGTATTTTGAGTATAAGTTTATTATTAAATATATTACCCTATCAAAACAGTGACAAAAAAATTTATGATATATTTTTTGAACATGTCTTATATTGTCTGATATAATTTTGTAAAAGTTAAACTTTAAATTCCACTTGTGCATGCAGAAACAAAAAAGACAAATTGTGTTAAGGGATAAATTGAACTAAATGACATAGTTTAAGGGGTAAACTGAACTAAAAATTACTTTAGGGGGTTATCCAAGGTTTAACTATACTTGAGGGGAGTAATTTAGCACACAAAAGTTCACCATACGAGGCCATACACACATATGTTCACCATACGAGGCCGTGACACATAGATGTTCACCATACACAAAAGATGTTCACATAGACTTCACCATACACAAAAGTTCACAAGTTCACATACTTCACCATAGTAGATAACCTTCACCACAGTAGTAGATAACCAGATAACCAGCACATCAGATCAAAATTTAGAAGAGTTACCATTCAGGTTCAAAATGCTCCTAAGCAGCATGCTCGCTTTTTCAGTCGAAGTCTCTAGTCTGTTCGAATTCACTGGTACACCAATATGATTCAGAAATGAGCTGTTTGTACTGTTCTGGGAGAGCACCTTCGAAACAACAACACTTGACATTGGTGGCTGCCCATCAGCAACAGGTTCTTTCTGTATAGTTTCCATAGTAGACTGAAAAAACCAAGTACTGAACATTAGCTCACTGATATAATGAAATGATTGAAAATCTAAGGAAAGAAGCAGGAGAGCGGGCGGCCGCGGCGGTGCGCGGGTCGCGCGTTCTGTCGCGCTCCGGCGGTGCGCGGGTCGCGCGGTGCGCGCGGAGCGCGACAGAACGCGTGATAAACTTAACGCAGCGAATTATGTTATATATCAATGCATGCTAGTTGCTGGCTCGCTTGAATTCTCTAGAAATTCGAACATGCAGGATTAACGACCTGTTTCCAGCAAATATTTTCCTTGTGTGCTATCATGTTAAAAGAGTGGGCAGTCTAATGACATCACGGCCGAATATTTTGTGAATCATGAATTCAGTAAGAAACATTAGCAAAATGCGACATTACTGTGATTTTCTCAACGCTCTGATCAATTTTGTTATTAATAGATAATTTTTTAATTATGCAGTTTTCATTACGCTAAATATACCCTGTTTCAACTTGTCATTCTCAGGATCTTGTTTGAATCTTTGGTGGAATATAAATATATAGATAGGACTTCAGATTTTCAACCAGGTAATTTTTATATTTTATTGACAAGCAATTAAAACGTCTGGACCCTTTGGACTAGATTCTGATAAAAAAAAATGCTTATTCTCTTCCAAACAGAACCATTGTAGTTCTAGGAACAAATATAATATCATCCAGTCAGCCCCATTATTGTGCATCGCTGGTAAATGTGCCTGAATGTGTTGGTGCTTTGGGATCATGGAAAATATCTCATGTTTGTGGATTGATCCTTGGTTGAGTGAGACCCCAGACAAATTTTAAGTGATCTCAAAACATATCATCTCTTAAAAAGCAGAAAATGATTAGAATATCCCTAAATTATAAAAAACATTTCTGCAATAGATCTAGTAAGTACAACCTTCGTATCAAAATTCGACAGATTCCGCGTTGGGACGCTTCAGTGTTTCTTCCCCACGCCCCTGTGGGACCCACCATCGCGATGCCGTGTGGTGGCCAGATCCTCGGAGCTCGCCGCGGCCATGGCGCGCCTCGATCCCGACCTGGCCGCGCCGCCCGGACCTCGACTCCGACTACGCCCTCACCGCGCCGCCCGCGCCATGCGCGCTCTACAGCCCGATGTAGAGCTTGGAGGCGCGGAGGACCTCCACTATGGCCTGAGCGGCGTTGATCCAAGTTAGCTGTGAGCTCCGTCCGCGAGCATCATTGTCTTACTGCAGCGTTGGCGCACGCCGTGGTGCCCGCTTGCCACATCGCTGCACCGGCTCTCCACGACCGACGCCATGCCGGCCACAGGTTGCACCGCCGGCTCGCACCCACGCTACAGTGCCTGGCGCCTGTGAGCCAGCAGGCTGCACTTGGTGTTATAAACGCGCAGCGGGATTCGGAGCGTGCCGCTGCACCCACGGGCCAGCGCAACATTCAGCCCAGGTCCAACAGAGCAACAACCAATTAAGGCCCAGGCCTAACTCAACCCAAAAGACTAGTCTGATAGGTGAGGACTATCATCGCCTTATATGTTGTGCTCCCCCATCATTAATTTCCGATGTGGGACTAAACCTAACAATCTCCCCCGTCACACATCGGACCGAACTCTTCCATTAGAAGAGACTATCAACAGGTCCAGAGTTTAAATTCTCCAGTGGAGGCACCTGCAGACTTTCATGGGCTCCCCCGTTATAAATGTGACCATTGAGATTTTACAGGTTTCTCGACCTTCGGCTCTGATACCACTTGTTATAAATGATGGCGAATAAACGACAAGAAGTAAAGGAATCAAACCGCAGGAGACACGAGATTTAACGTGGAAAACCCTTCCAATGTAGAAGGGAAAAAACCACGGGCGCCAGCCAGCAACACTTTACTATATCAGGTGTGTGTTTACAACGCCTATTGACGGCTTACAAGAGGATGATTATTCATCAAGGGTAAAGCTCTATTATATAGGCAGCTCACGTGACCGTGCTTGGTTGCGTTGCCGATGTGGGACTAAACTGTGCGTTCATAAGAGAAAAACACAGTACCCCTTCGCTCCAGCCCAAACCTCTGCTGATGGGCCTCCGCTTCGCTCCAGAAGTGAATTTGGAACATATCCAACAAACTCCACCTTGAGACAAATTCCTCTTGTAGACGAATAATAAACCTCCATATTCAAATCTTGAATGCCAATGTCCATTGGACTAACCAATGAGTAAGATCACTTGAATATTCAATTGAGCAAATAACCAATGGGTCCAAACATACACAGCTATCAACAAAGCAGACAAATAATTTGGGCCTTCAACGAATTCATAATCCCAGCAAAAGTCTGAGTCTGTGCAACTGACCTTAAAAGCAAATGGTAATACGCTCAATCATTAAACGACATAAAGTCGCACTATCACCAGTGGTATAAATATCCAGTGAAGAACTCAATTACTGCTCCATTCAAACACGGTTCAGATGTAGGCATAAATGTGCAACTAATAGAGTATAGACCTCTGCAATAGACCCTGCAGTAGTGCAGTCATCAGTGGACATCTCCACCTTGAACAATAAATGTACTGAATGCTGGCCAGTACAAAACATAGTATCTATGCAGAAACTTTGAACTAGATCCCTCAATACGAGCAAAGACAGCAACAAACGTACTGCTCCCGCAATACAAAACACTGTAGTATCTAGTCAAACAAAACTTCCTCTGTTGCACTTGAAATCCTCCACCTCGAACTCAATTCGGAGCAAAACCTTCACATTCAATTAACCAACTCCATAGGAGTAAAATAAACCACTAGACTGACATAAACGATGTTGTCAAAACATCAGAATGAATTAACTCAAAGTGATCCAATAATAATCCCAATATCTCTTTAAAATCTCTTTGGCGCAGGGCTCCAGCTCCTTCTAAAACGGCTCTAGCTATGGCTCCACTAGTGAAGTAGTTTTTTGGATGGAGTTGGATCCGTTTTAGAAAAGCGTTTGATAAAACAACTTCTTTTGTATTTTTATAAATAGAGGGGGAGATCAATTATCTAATACATCCTTGATAATTTGACAAAATGGTTTGATCATTGTTTTTCCCTCCGTGCCCATGCTGTACTAATGATGCGGAAGTGATATATATAAAATTGCTGAACGATCAAACAATTCGATTTCTACAATTTTTTTGGAAACAATTGTTTTATTTCTATTTACGTTGAGTCCACTGTTCGCTCGGCTTATCAACGCCAGGCAGCAGTATTTTTCTCTCTAAACAAACCAGCATCAGTCACCGGCCACTAGTCAGCCAGCGGTATTTTTCTAAACCACAGCACAATGGGCCTCCGCTTCGCTCTGGCCCAAGCCTGGCCTATATCGTGGATGTGAATTTGGAACATATCCAACAAACTCCACCTTGAGACAAATTCCATCATGTAGACGAATAATAAACCTCCATATTCAAATCTTGAATACTAATGTCCATCGGACAAATAAGATCACTTGAGTATTCTCCCAACACTTGAGCAAATAACCAATAGGTTGAACACACACAGCTATCAACAAAGCAGACGAACAATCTGGGCCTTCAACAAATTCATAATCCCAGCAAAAGTCTGAGTCTGTGCAACTGGCCTCGGAAAAATAAATGGTCAATCATTAAACGACATAAAGTCGCAATATCACCCGTGGCATAAATATCCAGTGAAGAACTCAATTACTGCTCCATTCAAACACGGTTCAGATGTGGGCATAAATGTGCAACCAACGAAGTATAAACCTCTGCAATAGACCCTGCAGTAGTGCAGTCATGAGTGGACGTCTCCACCTTGAACAATAAATGTACTGAATGCTGGCCAGTACAAAACATTGTAGTATCTATGCAGCAACTTTGATCTAGATCCCTCAACAGGAGCAAAGACAGCAATAAACGTATTGCTTCCGCAATACAAAACACTGTAGTATTTAGTCAAACAAAAAACTCCTCTGTTGCACTTGAAATCCTCCACCTCGAACTCAATTCAGAGCAAAATCTTCACTTTTATTTAACCAACTCCATAGGAGTAAAAGAAAACTACTAGACTGGCATGAACGATGTTGTCAAAACATCAAGATGAATTAACTCAAAGTGATCAGATAATAATCTCAATATCTCCTCAAATTATCAATATGTCTCAGCAGCGGAAATCATATATCAAAGAAGCCATATAAAAGAAATAACCAAAAGAACATAATCTGCAGTAAATAATCAACGTTATTGTGTAACTCTAGCAAAAATCTGCAGCATGGTATACTTCGTGTGTACATTCATCGAGCAACTTTGGAAACCTTCCGGTAGATCTTCACGGTGACCGTAATACGGAAATCGATTCCGTCTTGAACTCCACGTCGTCGAATTTGATCCGACTAGCGGCGCGACGAAGAAAACTGAGAACTTAATATATATATATATATTTAGATAATCTCGTGCCGAGCTCTGATACCACTTGTTAGCAAATAATGCGGAAAACAAGATCGAACACGAGACACGATTTAACGTGGAAAAATCCTTGCGGGAAAAAACTACTGAAGACAATCACTATTGAGGAGAGTTACAAGTAGGGATGATACATGACTCATCTGAGATGTCTTGTCTTGTCTTGCCCTACCGTCTACATAGCCTTACATATATATAGGCGGCTCACACGTCTATGCTTGGTTGCGTTGCCAAGGTGGGACTAAACTGTACACTCCTGAAAGAAACCACAGTGCGATGGGCCTCCGCTTCGCTTCGGCCCAAACCTGGCCTATATCGTGGAAGTGAATTTGGAACATATCCAACACTCGGCCCGCGGCCTCGCTGCCACCGCCTACGCTCCGCACGTCCGGGCAGCTGAGCCATGGATGAATTGGAAGCTCATGAGCTGCTTGCTTCTTTTAGTGTCGTAAGTACTCTTGATTGCCTACGTTAATTTGCTTCTTACCTGCTTCTCCTTGCTCCAAATCGACAAACACAGCAAATCTACCCCCTCTGTTTTGCCTCAAGCCGAGCAATTCCAGTATTCCATCCTCTTTGTATGTAGGCAAGACGCATGAAATTGCTATCGCATCCCTTCTTACTGCTCTCCAATATGCAAGCACAGCAAGAGGCAGCATCACCATGCCTATGTGCAGAGCCGCTAGCTCCTCCAAAACGCGGCACTCTGCCCACGCGCCTAGCTCACGGGCGTTGCCCGGCCCAGACCTGCAAAGAATTAGGAAAGGGTGATGAGAGAGAAACGTACTAATTTATTACATGCCCACGCCAAGAAATGGTGGCTTCGGGAGGGCAGTTTCCATAACAATTTTTGGTTGACATGGCAGAGTAGAAACTCCTCATGTAAACTATGGGTTGAGACTGCCCTAAAGGATTCCGGGGCCATCCAGGGCTTAAGCCGTATTTCCTCGACACATGGCTTTCATGGTATAGTGTCCGCTTAATCGTGCCATCGTCCGTGGGCCCCATCCTTCACCACCGAAGAAATTGACTCCTTCTGGTTCCCCTCACCTTGTGTTTGTCGCCTCCCCAGTCCTCACCCTCGCCGTCCTTATCGTTGTCCTTGGCCGCGGAACGAATCACTGAGGGAAATGCTCAGCGGTTGGCCAGCGCGCCACTCCCCGCGGCGGCGGGCGGGTGGGCGGCAGTGGCGACGGTAGGCGCGGGAAGTCCTGGCGGCGCGGGCCCGGCACGCGGTGGGCCATGTGGTGCCCTCTGACGACGAGCTCCACGCCGTAGCCGCCATATGGCCGCACAGCCACCGGCCCCCGGCGGGAATGACGAACTCATGGAGGCATTTCTCTCCCTCGCACTGCCCATCTTCTCCTCCTCTCCCTCACGCAGGGCCCTGTCCCTCTCGCGAGCAGCTTGGGCTTGGTGTGGCTCCAATGCTGGGCCTCACGGCGGCACACGGGCGCGACGGCGAAAGCGGCCGAGCTCGAGGTCGTGGTGGCGGGGTGGACGCGAGGGCAGGGCGGCTCTTCGCGGCGGCGGTGATGGCCATCATCGATGATTGGTCAGACACAGTGGCGTAGCCAGGTAAAAAACCAGGTGGGGCAAACTTTTAATGATCGAATGAATCGAAATCAAGCACATTGCAATTCACATCGCATTAATGCATCCATACATTGCAATCACACAATTTTAATGTGAAGTTGAGATACTACCTCAAATTTGAAGAAAAAATTGATGGTTCTTGCACCAATACATGGTAAAATCGCTGCCGGAGCTCTAAAAATCGCCCGAGAAGAAGGGGATTTACAGGTGCGTTCCCAACTCCCCAGCTCGCCCCAGCATAGATCCGACAGTGGTCAGACACTTTTCCCTTACCTCCTGTCTCTGATCTGCCTTTTCCTGGGCCGTTGACCTGTAGACCATGGAAACTGCTCCTGGAGTGCTGAGTTCACCATGGATTCTGGACGCAATCCATTGCGTCCTAGCTCACAGGTGATTTGTCGTCCTTCTCCTATAGCTCCATGAGCCCATGGCCTCTTTACCACACCCTATTAACCTTCCTCTTAGCCACTGTATTATCTGCATTTGTTTTAGCTCTCCACTCAACTGTATGCTTCAATGATTTAACTAGGTGATGTGACGTCATACTGAAATATGAGATTTGAGGCAGGATTTCTTACTAAACAGGATTAAAATTGACGTATGTAACCACTTGGTTGTTTTGATATTCTAATAGGTAGACTGGTGCTCTAACTGTGTTTGTTCTACATCAGTATAGTGTTGAGTAATCTGATACAATATGGCGACAGGTTTTGCGAGGATAGATTTTGGGTAAAATGGAAAAAAATTAGACCTACTCCATGCTTTATGTGCCACGCTCAGTATAAAACTTGAAGTCAGAGGGTATGCAATTCCTTACTGCTACAACAGACAGATAATGTAGCTACACACAGCTATTTTGTCTGCCAATAGTTAAGAGTGCTTATGATTCATGTCTGCCACTAGGATTCTTAGAATATGGCTGATTGTGAACTGTTGTAGATAATTACAATAGCTTATAGCCCAATTTAATTTACATAAAGATGGGACGGTGCTACAAATAGAGAAGTGTTACACTGCAATTCTAGGAGAAAGACCATCCTACATCACCTTTATTCAACCCAATAAAAATGTATACCGGACAAATGCTGACTATGACGTGCCCGGATCTTTACCATCATGGATCTATACTATCAGAAAACATACTTAGACTTGCCTAAAACATCAGTCAATCTCGGTGCCTAGAATCTCACCGCCTTGTAGTACAACAGCGGCTACTGCCTTGTTAGGGTGTCTTGTGAAAAGCCTCGTAGCGTCCCTATGCGATCATCCCTCGAAAGTGTGGTTTAAGAGGTTTGACCACTTTGGCATGGTTGGGTTTAAAGTTCGTTTGAGCTTTTACGCGACTGATGGGTAAAGGGCGAAACCTCTATAGAGTATAAAATCTATCATGATAGCCTTGTTCAGGGTCATGAGCGGCTAAATCCTTTTTGATTAGAAGATGAGGTTTATTTATGCTTAATGTCACTTACACTTTATTAATTGGGTTGCAACTGTGTTTCCATACACTTGTAGTAACTTGGATAATGTTAAAATGAACCAACTAAAAATGCTAATGCAGTTGATCCGAGTCTAGCCTACTTTTGAGCCTTCATACACCCGTGCTATACTTGCTAAGTAATTGTTTTACTTACACTTTCTATTTATTCAACAAAATCCCGGATGGGTAACAGATTGGGCTGTGCACGAGTCTGCTGCTGAGTTTCCAGAAGATCTACCGTACTACTGTGGATTGCAGCTTCACTTAGAGAGAGTTATTAGTCTTCCGTTGTATTGGTTAGTTTATTTATGTTGAACTCTGATGTAAAACTCTCTTTATTCGAGTATTTATTCCAGCATATGTTCTCTGTTTATCATATTTATTTGCTATATGTGTACTATGACTTTCTGGGCACACATACGGCCGCATTCGGGATTTTGTGTCAATCCGGGTGTGACATGAACGATATTCTTGGTTACTATACCTCTGACGAGTTCCATGCCAGTGAGACGATTCTTCAGCATAGTGGCCGTGTGAATCGCATATTCGAAGTTATGGGTGTGAAGTATTTTCCGCGCGAGAAGCCCGGCTGTCCTTGGAAGCGCTATCAGACTATCGTCCAACCAGGCACCGAACCATTGGTGCCTCGGTGAAGAAAACTAGCAAGAAGGTAAAGGCTAGCAAGAAACGTCAACGGGATGCTGCTGTTGACCATCGCTCAAAGCGCCTGAAGGTAATTGTATCGGATACCTCCTACGAGTCTGATGACTATGAAGGTCCCTGCCGTTACCGACGTTGCCTTGGGTGTTTTTGAGAAAGTGTTCATCCCCTCCCGAACTTCTATAGTGAATGAATCTGAAGAGGCAGTAGATTAGAACGTTGGTCAAATCGCAATCACGGCTGCTGGAACTGTACAATCCTCGTAGGTCGCAGCTGAAGGGCCTTCCCAAACTATTGTCCCTCCTCTAGGTGACGAGGATCTGGGGGACACATACATTATGACCTGGCCTAATTTTGGCCTTGATGACACCATCGGAACTCCTTCTGGCCATGTCCGTGTGATGGGCGCCTTTGAGGAAGGTGTTTGCATGGATGAGCTATTTACTCCAGTTGGGAGCCTGAAGACTTCTGAAAAAGCTGATGATGCAGCTGCTCAAGCACTTGTTGATATTTCAAGAGCTCAGAAGGCCACAGCCCTGCCTGTAGGCGAGTTTATCCCGTTACCTACTCATGTGTTGTTGCCTCCGTTGTTACCTCATTACTTTTTTAGCAATGTGTGGGGCTATTCGAGGGTTCTTCTTAGGATGTTGATATTACCGGTACTCGAGGCGATTCCTCCTTTTGTTCTAATGGTTCACTCCCCTATAGCGGCTGTTCATTGTCTACTGGTGAAAGAGGTTCTGGCTCTAAATTGCCTTGCTTTCAATAGGTGACACTACTGAGGTCGTGGCCAAGCCTCCTGCCGTTGGCAATCCGAAAACTGACGAGGTCGTGATCACTGGAACTATAGAAGTTCATTCTTCTACCGAGAAAATTGGAGCCTCGTCAGTGGCTGGAGCTAAAGCTTCTGCGGCCACTGCGACCGGACATTCTCGCCCGCTAGACTATGAAGGGGAGCTAAATGAGCTAAACTGTGAAGAACTTTGCCAAATTATCATGGCTGCTCAATCTTTCAAGGTACCTTATGTTGGCACTCCTTACGGCCTACAGATAAATCCGCAAGCGGACGGATACCGATGTAGCTTTCACCCGGGAGTATTCCAAGGTATCGATTTCCAAGAGGAACGAGAAGTGAACTAATTCTAAACTAAGTTATCCTAGGTAGATGGAATGGAGTGAATAGTATGGAGGAGGTGGGTGACAACAACAAAGAGAGAAGAGGAGTGATAGGAGGGTAGAGAGGGTATGAGTCTGATAGAGGTATTCTACTGATTGATCGAGCAGATCCGAGGATACAGATAGATACTTGCTTCGGGACAAGGGAACCGGTGACACGCACAGAGGGATGATAAGGGGTGCCACTATTTCTCAACTGGGGAATCATACGGACCGGAACTAACGTGATGGGCTACGAAGGCCGGAAGGGCTGTCACCACCTTACGGCTACCACCTCCATTGCGACGGGAATAAACTAAGTTAGTCTCAAGTATAGGCACCACGTCTACACTAGTCAACTAATACTTATCTCCTATAGAAAGATAAGCACCCAAGCTAAACAACCAGTATACAATTATACCAATCAACTAAGCATTGAACGAAGAACCAGCAAGTAAATAAAAGTAAGAACTGAATGCTCAATTAATCAGAGAGAGATACAAGAGTTGCCAGACAAGACTCGGATGTTACTCGAAGCAGAGCCGCATCCGTAGAGGTACAGCTTGAAGAGGGGCCGACACTCCGGCTCCTCTTCGGGACGCTCACCTCTCGTCTCTCCCTATCTCTACTGATACAAGTGGTGAACTAACAGTGCTTCACCTGCACTCTACTCTTGTGTTGTGTCTTTTGCAGGTGACCAGAAGCTCCTATTTATAGTGGACCAAGGCGGTGGAGCGGTGGAGCAGCGGCCAAGGCACCGAGAGGCGGTGCTAGGCCGTTCGGGCGAAAATCCCGGTTCGGCCGAACCGGAGGATCCACCGACCCAGGCTCCTACGGCCTGGATTTGCCCTGGTGAGGCGGTTTCCAGCTGGGGGCGGTTCGGCCAAAGGCAGGAGTTCCGCCGAACTGGGCCGGAGGCCCGGGCCTGCCCCTGCTGCACCGCCTTATCCTCTGGACCTCCTGGGCTGGGTTCTGGTGCTTGGCTTTCGTGTTGGATTGGCCCAGGGTGACGTGTTGGTCCTTCGGGATGAGTTGGTGGTCGTCCACATGTCATATGTTGTCGTTTGGTTGACGTGGACGGCTCCAGGTGGCTTGTTCGGCTAAGGGTGATAATCGGCCGAACAGAGTCGTTAGGCCGATTCGGTTAATTTTGGCCTCAATAGCGCGTGTTTCTCCATTTTGTACCTGCACAATGGACAATCACCAAAACTTGTGGAAATAGTCAGTGATAAGCCCTATAGCTATGGCGTAAATCTTCATTGTGTTTGTTTTATACTTGGTTGGAGGTCGGAAAATTGTGTTTGTTTTATACTCGGTTGGAGGTCGGAAATCGGTCTGTAACGACCGCCAACAAGCTCTCCCAGACTTAGATCTTTGCTCGTCCCGAGTAAAGAAATTAAAACATGAGCAAGATTAAAGTAAGGGTTCTTTCATAACATAAATATTGCATAATGAATATTCCAAAGTTTTCTCCATACCTGTTTTGTAGTGGCTAGTCCCTGAATCTTGGGCGGTTGATAATCAGAATGGCTCTTACAATAGGATCCTCTTGCTCATCCTGCATTCGGGGTTTTTCTGGTTTTCACAAATAAATGACCCTTGTCCCTTCATCCCATTTCTCTCAGCTTTCTGGGGTTCATTCTTCTTTATTCACTCACTCTCTTTTTTCTTTGTCTCTCAGGTGGTGGCCTTGTCACGTCATGTATTTCTGTCGAGCCGAAGATTGGTTCCCAGAGTGTTCATCATTGTCCTTGGTCTATTGCAAGTTAAGGATGCAGAGTTTATGTCGGTCCTCAGCCTCGTCACCCCTTTTCTTTTCTCTTCCCTTTTTGTGACTTTTCTTTTTTTCTCTTTTTTTCAATTGGACTTTCACGAGTCCTTTATTCTTCATGGCATCACTGAGGCGTAAGGGCTTCTACTATACTCTGATGATAATTGCTTGCAACAAATTTGAGGCAATGTGACCATCTCTAGGGACTCAAAATTCGACAAGACATTGTACTAGCCAAGATAAGTCTCAGGAGTAAACTCTCAAGTATATGTGTAAATTGATAGTGGTGGATGGGATGAAGGTATATGTATAGTTTTTATGTTTTCAAGATGTAAATTCTCCTGAATGATCGAATACACAATTGGTTATTTTATCGAGACATATCACAACAATCAACAACCTAGATCAGGGGGATCCTATCATGCAGAATTTTCACAGGTAAAAGGTACTTGGTTCGAAATAAACAACAGGCAAATTCATGTATGAAAGAGAGACCGAGTTCGTTTCGTTTGGATGAAGTGAAGCATGCATAGTTCAAAATTTCGAAACGTGACAACACAGGAAAATAAACAGGAGGAGAAAGGTGCAAACCAGTGTGCAGGTGCGAGGAGGGGGGCAGCCGGGCTCGCTCGGCCGAACGGGCTGGTTCGGCTGAACGGGCCTCGGTGTGCGTCCCCGTTTCTTGTTGCATCTGTGTCGTTCCTGTACTCAAATTTCTTCTCTATTAGACGGGGCAATCTCCGGTTGGCTCAAATGCACCAACCGGAGCAACAATTTTTATTTTTTTTCTTGCAATCAATTCTAACTTTATTTATTCTTCAAACTGAGATTGGAAACAAATATTTGGAAGGGAAATAAATTCAGAGCACCCTAAACATTGATCTAAAAGAATTAAATGAATTAATCAAACAACTAGCAAACCAAACTAACTAACGGTGCTCTATCTAAAAACGAGACGACCGTGAGACACTACTCTGTAGGCGGTCCATAGAGATCCTTGTGCCCCGTGGCCTTGAAAAGCCTCTTGAGCTTCGCACACAGGGCCTTGAGGAGGAGTTCCATCTTGTCCTCTGACTTCATGCGGGCGAGCTCGCCCTCCGCCACCTTCTCATCTAGGTGGTTGATCTTTTGCTGCGCCAGTGCCAGCTCCCCCTTCAGGCTCTCCACGGTTGGTGGCTTCTCCTCCTCTTCTTCGTTGTCCTCCTCCTCAGAGAACTCCATGTCCCCAGGCAGCCCTTTGATTTGCGGGGGCTGCCTGTGGCGCCGGACCTTGGGATGGCGCCGTGGAGGAGAGGACTGGGATGACTCTGCCAGCCCCAGCTCGTCCCGGTTCAGCTGCAAGACGAGGACCTTGTCGTACCCCGTAGCGGTGCGCTTACCCTTTATAGTGAACCACAGCGGACGTTCGGCTTGATCTCTGGTGCCTTCTCATCCTCTTCCTTGGGCACCACCGAACCGAAGTTCGGCACCCTCAAAGAGGACGACGATCTTAGGCGCAGCTGCCCCGTGTTGAGCCTTGGCGATGGTGAGCGAGGTGGCTTCTTGATCCCCTTTAGAGGAGCGAGGAGATCCTCGATGGCAGCACGGCGCGGGGAGTCGGAGCGTGGCATAGGTGTGCGAGTGGGCGTCCTCCCGCGCCTCCCCTCGTCAACTGAGTCGACGTCGGAGATGCGGTAGGCCTGCTCGTGCCACGAGGACTTGCCGTTCCGGCTAGCGGGGCTTGAGCCCCTAGCTGAGGATGCGGACTTGGAAGAAGAGGCAGGCATGGTGGTTGTGTGTATTGGTGTTGGGAGGCTTGTAGATGAGATGAGAAAGTCGACAGAGAGTCTCCATTGGGGTTTTATTGGTGTTGGGAGGCTTGTAGGTGGTTTCTCCATTGGGGTTTTATCGGGGATTTTTGATTGGAAAACGGCGTTTCCCGACGTTTTCCTCACGAGTTTCAGGATAACACCAACTGCAGATGAGTCCAGAGGCAAATATCCGCACGGGGAGCCAGAGGACCTGGTTTGGCCGAACCCTAGGGGTGCGAGCTAGGTCGAGTTTTTATTCTTTGGTCGTGGATTCCCGAGATTCTATAGGTTTTGGCCCAGAAGATTTGGAAATGAAGGGTTGGGCCGCAATTCCATGGACGGGTTTCAGAGTTCTACAAACTCGACAACATCTAAGTCGTCGAGTGGCGGTGGCTCAGGTTCTAGGAAGATCTTCAACCGCTGCCCGTTAACCTTGAAGGCATTTCCATCCTCGTCTTGCAATGTGACAGCCCCGTGAGGTGCAGC
>OAMR01000276.1:1142532-1168718 GCA_900205405.1 Echinochloa crus-galli | reverse complement strand
AACTCGACAACATCTAAGTCGTCGAGTGGCGGAGGCTCAGGTTCTAGGAAGATCTTCAACCGCTGCCCGTTAACCTTGAAGGCATTTCCATCCTCGTCTTGCAATGTGACGGCCCCGTGAGGTGCAGCGTTAATCACTGTGAACGGGCCGTCCAGTTTGCTCCTTAACTTCCCGTGACCAAAAAGTTTGACACGGGAGTTGAAGACGAGAACCTTGTCTCCCGGCTTGAATGTTTTGACCTTAATCCTTTTGTCGTGCCATCTCTTGGTTCGTTCTTTGTATAGCTGGGAGCTATGGTATGCTCTCTCTCTCTCATTTCATCTAGTTCGGCTAGCTGGATCTTTCGTTTGAGGCCGGCAGTTGGAAGGTCCATACCCCACTTCCTAATGGCCCAGTGAGCTATAAACTCCATTTCTACAAGTAAATAGCAGGTCTTGCCATAGACTAGTTGATATGGGGTCATGACTATGGGTGTCTTATAGGCTGTGCGGTAGGCCCAGAGTGCATCTCGAAGTTTATCCTTCCAGTGCCTGCCCATCTCATTTATGGTCTTTTGCAGGATATTTTTGATCTGATTGTTAGAAGTTTCTGCTTGACCGCTGGTTTGGGAGTGATAGGGTGTGGCTACGTTATGCTGCACCCCCAAACTTGAGAGATACTTATGGAAGGCTGAATCTATGAAGTGGGAGCCGCCATCACTAATGACTATCCTAGGAACGCAAAAACAAGGAAAGATGACCTCATGGAACATTCGTCTTGCATTTCTAGAGTCAGCAACTACGCAGGGCAAGGCTTCCACCCACTTAGAGACGTAGTCTACCGCCACTAGGATGAATTGACAACCCTCGGAATTTCGGAAGGGACCCATGAAATCTACTCCCCATACATCGAAGATTTCTAGTTGAAGATTACTAGTGAGTGGCATTGCGTCTCTAGTGTTGATGTTCCCGTGTTTCTGGCAGCGAGGGCACCGCATGACAAATGCTCTCGCATCTTCATACATGCTGGGCCAGTAAAAGCCACATTGCCAGACTTTAGCATTGGTTCGGAATGCACCATAGTGTCCTCCGTACGGGGCTCCATGGCACCTCTCCAGGATTTTATAAGCCTCATGTGCGGGTACGCATCTTCTGAGGAGTCCATCACTACATATACTGAAAAGGTATGGGTCGTCCCAGAGATGGAGTCGGCTCTCATAGGCTAGCCTTTTCCTATTCTCTCCAGGGGGATCATACCCCGTTACCATGTAGTTTACTATGTTGGCATACCACAGATCGCCGGTGGTGACCTTAAGGAGTGTGTCATCCTGCAAGTAATCGTCAATTGGAAGATCAGACGACGGGACTTGCATTCGGGACAGATGGTCAGCCACTAAGTTCTCCGCTCCTTTCTTATCTTTTATCTCAATGTCGAACTCTTGGAGTAGAAGAATCTAGCGGATGAGTCTCGGTTTTGCATCCCTTTTGGTCAGAAGGCACTTCAGAGCAGCGTGATCTGAATAGACTATGACCTTGGCCCCGACAAGGTAGGACCGGAATTTGTCTATAGCAAATACAACTGCTAAGAGCTCCTTCTCCATGGTTGTGTAGTTGAGCTGGAGGCCAGTAAGCGTTTTGCTAGCGTTAGAGATAGCATAATGCTTCTTGTCCTTGGTTTGGCCCAACACAGCTCCTACGGCATAATCGCTCGCATCGCACATGATTTCAAATGGGATGCTGCAGTCGGGAGGCTGGATGATGGGAGCGGAAATGAGTGCCTTTTTTAGGGTGTGGAATGCGGCATAGCACTCTTCATCAAAAACAAAGGGGGCGTCTTTGGCTAAAAGATTGGTCAAAGGCCGAGATATCTGGGAGAAGTTTTTGATAAAACGCCTATAGAATCCGGCATGGCTAAGGAAGGTACGAATCCCCTTAACGTTTGAGGGAGGTGGAAGTTGCTCTATCACTTCTATTTTCGCTCTGTCTACCTCGATCTCACGTTCTGACACCCTATGTCCAAGGACAATTCCCTCTCGCACCATAAAATGGCACTTTTCCCAGTTCAAAACAAGGTGTTTCTCTTCACACCTCTGGAGGACCTTGTCCAGATTTTTCAGACATTCGGTAAAGGTCCTTCCATAAACTGAGAAATCATCCATGAACACTTCCATAATATCCTCAATCATATAGGAGAAGATGGACATCATGCAACGTTGGAAAGAGGCAGGTGCGTTGCACAACCCGAAGGACATTCGTCGATAGGCGTACGTCCCATAGGGGCATGTGAACGTGGTTTTACTCTGGTCTTCTGGATGGATAGGAATTTTATGATACCCAGAGTAACCATCAAGGAAGTAGAAGAAGGAGTGTTTGGCTAACCGTTCAAGCATTTCGTCTATGAACGGAAGGGTGAAATGGTCTTTCTTGGTGGCCTTATTGAGTCGACGATAGTCGATACACATATGCCAACCAGTGATGGTGCGCTGAGGGATGAGCTCATTCTTGTCATTGCGCACCACCGTCATTCCACCCTTCTTAGGAACGACTTGAACGGGACTAACCCATTCACTGTTAGGGATAGGGTAGATGATCCCTGCGTGAAGGAGTTTGAGAACTTCCTTTTTCACGACCTCTCTCATGGCATTGTTTAACCGTCTTTGAGGTTCCCGAGACGGCATTGCTTCAGAATCGATAGACGGTGTTGCTTCAGAATCGATCGGGATGCGATGGGTGCAGAGATTTGGGCTAATCCCTTTTAGGTCTTGGAGAGAATATCCTAAGACCGATCGATTCTTCTCCAGGATAGTGATGAGTTGCTGGGTTTGTACTTCGGAGAGCTTATCACTAATGATCACTGGAGTCTGCTTATCCTCCAAGAGGAAAGCATACCTAAGTCCAGGTGGAAGAGGTTTGAGCTCGATTGGAGATGGTTTGGAGTTTCGTTTGTATCAAGATCAATCGGAGGATGAGTTTCCTCCTGCTCCGTAAAGAATGGAAGATCCTCTAAAGGGTTAGGATCGGGGTCTGCCTCTATCGGTGTGTTTAGTGATTGGGAATAGGAGACATGGATAAGTTCTTTGCCGATCCTAAGCTCTACTAGCTGGTTTGTTGGTTCTTTTTCCAGAATCTTCAGTATTGGCCTACCTATGAAGATGGGATGTGTGGTAGTGCTTGGTAGGTCGAAGATGTGAAAATCCATGAAGAGTTCAGGGTCGTTGACCTTAACAGGTGTGACCCGTAAGATCCCCAAACAATCCAGGATTCTTCCTGAAGTAATCTTAAGTCGTTTTTGAGAAAACGACCATGATTTACCAGGGAATTCGGTTTGCACCAGAGAGCTAGAGATTATATTAATTCCGAGGCTCGGGTCGTACCCAATTTCTCGGTCAAGGCCCATGATCTCACAGAATATCCTTTTTCTTTTTCTGGGCATCTTGACCACCTCGGTTGAGGCTTCGGCCTCTTCTAGCCACTCCTGACTCATGATAGCGGTGATACGTCCTAGGTACTCCCGCTGATATTCCAATTCTTCTTTGTCGGGGGCCTGATCCTTTTGCTCTACACATCTTTCCCTTGGGAAACTTGTTGCACTCCCGATGTCTTCGAATAGATCATCGTCAAAATCATAGAGAGTGGTGTAGAGTGAATCATAATGGTCTGGGCTAGAATATGAAGGATATGGTTGTGGTTCAAAGTGAGCTGCAGGTTCTAATGGAGTGGAAGAGCTGATTGATTTGGATTGGATTTGAATTGGCTCTTCAGGTTTAGGCTGGTCTTCTTCTTCATCAGGGAGTTCATCATAGAGTCCAGTGTAGGGAGTGTCATCTAGGATGCGATCCAGGATTACCCTCGCTTCACTGGGAGTCAAATGAGAGAACGACCCTATTGAAGCGGAGTTCAAGAGAGTGGTGGCTACGGGGCAGAGGCCAAGGCTGAAGTGTTGTAAAACAACAGGTTCTGGTAGACTTAGGTCCGGTCCTGAGGCCAGTATTTGCTTGAAACGAGCCCAGGCAGCTCCTAACGATTCTCCCTCTCATTGTTTAAAGGTAAGAATTTCGATTCAGAGGCTGGCTACCTTGGAAGCTGAGAAGAAGTTTAAGCTGAGAATTTCCCAACTCCCTTCCATATTTCCAACAGCTAGAGGGTACCATTTCTTTGCTCCTCCCGTCAATGAGAACGGGAATAGCTTCCATTTAAGCGTCTCTTGTGTCATGCCCGCAATGACGAGACACGAACAGAGTTGCTCAAACTCGCGCAAATGCGCGTATGAACTCTCAGCATTTGTTCCTGAGAACGTTTGCTCTCGAACCATGACTATGAAGCCTGGACGCAACTCATAGCCGGCTGTGTGGATAGGGTGTGATGATGGTGGTGGCTCCAAACAATCGCCCTTTGGAGCCGAGTGCTGACGTAATGTGACAGTGGAATCCATATGGATGGTGGATGGTGGTGGGATACACGGAAAACTTGGGTTCGGAATCAGAACAGCTACCGTTCCACGGCAACGGCGCCAGAAAGCTTGTTGGCACTCCTTACGGCCTACAGATAAATCCGCAAGCGGACGGATACCGATGTAGCTTTCACCCGGGAATATTCCAAGGTATCGATTTCCACGAGGAACGAGAAGTGAACTAATTCTAAACTAAGTTGTCCTAGGTAGATGGAATGGAATGAATAGTTTGGAGGAGGTGGGTGACAACAACAAAGAGAGAAGAGGAGTGATAGGAGGGTAGAGAGGGTATGAGTCTGATAGAGGTATTCTACCGATTAACCGAGCAGATCAGAGGATACAAAAAGATACTTTCTTCGGGACAAGGGAACCGGTGACACGCTGAAAGGGATGAGAAGGGGTGCCACTATTTCCTAACTGGGGAATCCTACGGACCGGAACTAACGTGATGGGCTACGAAGTCTGGAAGGGCTGTCACCACCTTACGGCTACCACCTCCGTTGCGACGGGAATAAACTAAGTCAGTCTCAAGTATAGGCACCACGCCTACACTAGTCAACTAATACTTATCTCCTATAGAAAGATATGCACCCAAGCTAAGCAACCAGTATAAAATTATACCAATCAACTAAGCATTGAACGAAGAACCAGCAAGTAAATAAAAGTAAGAATTGAATGCTCAATTAATCAGAGAGAGATACAAGAGTTACCAGACAAGACTCGGATGTTACTCGAAGCAGAGCCGCATCCATAGAGGTACAGCTTGAAGAGGGGCCGACACTCCGGCTCCTCTCCGGGACGCTCACCTCTCCTCTCTCCCTATCTCTACTGATACAAGTGGAGAACTAACAGTGCTTCGCCTGCACTCTACTCTTGTGTTGTGTCTTTTGCAGGTGACCAGAAGCTCCTATTTATAGTGGACCAAGGAGGTGGAGCGGTGGAGCAGCGGCCAAGGCACCGAGAGGCGGTGCCGGGCCGTTCGGGCGAAAATCCCGGTTCGGCCGAACCAGAGGATCCACCGACCCAGGCTCCTACGGCCTGGATTTGCCCCTGTGAGGCGGTTTCCAGCTGGGGGCGGTTCGGCCGAAGGCAGGAGTTCGGCCGAACTGGGCCGGAGGCCCGGGCCTGCCCCTGCTGCACCGCCTTATCCTCTGGACCTCCTGGCTGAGTTTTGGTGCTTGGCTTTCGTGTTGAATTGTCCCAGGGTGACGTGTTGGTCCTTTGGGATGAGTTGGCGGTCGTCCACGTGTCATATGTTGTCGTTTGGTTGACGTGGACGGCTCCCAGGGGCTTGTTCGGCTAAGGGTGGTAACCGGCCGAACATAGTCATTCGGCCGATTCGGTTAATTTTGGACTCAATAGCGCGTGTTTCTCCATTTTATATCTGCAAAATGGGCAATCACCAAAACTCGTGGAAATAGTCAGTGATAAGCCCTATAGCTATGGTGTGTGTTTCCATTGCGTTTGTTTTATACTCAGTTGGAGGTCAGAAATCGGTCTGTAATGACCGCCAACACCTTATCTTAACCTTTCTGATTTTTTGGTCTTACCGTTTTCCGTCGTGTTACCTTTTTGCATTGAATTGCTCATGTATTGTGTTGTCAGGTTGTGGCGGCCGGGCGAGTTCTTGATCGCAAGATGATTGCTCATGGAAAACAAGTAAAAGATGTCTGCGACGCGATGGGCCGGATGAAAACCGAACAAGCTGAAATGACCGCCCAGTTGGCAGATATTACCCGGACGAAAGAGAGCCTTGAAAAGACTAATGCTGACCTGACCAATCGCCTTGCCGCCACTTCAGTCCAAGCTCAAGAGACTCAAGATCTTCACGACCAAAACCAGAAGTTGGAGGAAGAAATCGGACGGCTTTGAGAGCAAACCAAGAGTGATGCGGAACTCGTCACAATGCTCAAAGATGAAACGAATTTGTCCCAATCTCTTGCCGACACAACTCCATCGCGACACAACTCAACGCGCCTATGTAATTGGGCAACGTATGGGGTGCAAACCTGGTTCCTATGCAAACTATACAAACTTCAATCTCGATCACATGATGTTGATGCATATTGGTTTGCAAATCCCCCTTCCACCTTTCCTTGTTATTTTATAAATTACCCCTCCCACTCCTCCTACATGTGCCTTTCTTTTTTACTTGTCCCCTTCGCCGAAGGTGACTGTGTATTCATGACTGCTTCGAAGTGCCTTATGAACTATTTATCGAACTTGAATGTTATTTATTTAGCTTTGGTCATGTAAAACTTTTTTCATGTCTTAGGGTTTAGCGTTTTCCGCTGGGCTTTTTACTTTTCCGAGCTTCTTTTTGAGCATTGAAATCGTCCCCCATTTCAGCGAGGTAAAGAAAAACTTTTAAGTGCTGAAGCTAAAGAATGATTTCGCGAACCGAGATATGTTATTTCCTTACCTTCGATCATGTAAAACTTTTTTCATGTCTTAGCCTCTAGAGTTTTTTCTGCTGGGCGTTTTTCTTTTCCGGCACCTTTTTGAGCTTTGAAACCGTCACCTCCCCATTTCAGCGAGCTAAAGAAAAACTTTGAAGTGCCAAAGCTAATGAATGATTTCATGAACCGAAATATGTTATTTCTTTACCTTGGATCATGTAAAACTTTTTTCATGTCTTAGCGTTTTTTCGCTTGGCTTTTTTCATTTCCGAGCTTCTTTTTGAGCATTGAAATCGTCACCTCCCCATTTTAGTGAGGTAAAGAAAAACTTTGATGTGCCAAAGCTAATGAATGATTTCATGAACCAAAATATGTTATTTCTTTAGCTTCGATCATTTAAAACTTTTTTCATGTCTTAGCCTCTAGCGATTTTCCGCTGGGCTTTTTCCTTTTCCGAGCTCCTTTTTTTTAGCTTGGAAATCGTCACCTCCCCATTTCAGGGAGTTAAACCTTTGAATGCAGAATCTTACAAGGCGATTTAGTGGAATTAAACATTTTGGTTTTTAACTTTGGATACCGTGCGTTTGCATCCCAGTCCAAACTGATTTACCTTGGTAATCTCTATTTGGACTTGCGTTAAATTGTCGAATCTAAAACCTTTTGTGAAGGTTGCTTTTTGGGCTTGGAACCCGTTCTTGGGGAAACTATGTGTTTTATAACATGAACACGATTACAATGGACCTGCCTCATTAATAACCTCACCCCCATTGTGGGGCTTCAAAAGAGTATAGGTCCAAAAGTTTGCAAAATAAAAAAGAAAACCTAAGAAAAATCCATCTAACTCTTATTTTTCACCGCTTTGCTAACACATAGAACCTTCTTAAGTTGTCAACATTCTTAAGGCGTCGTTGGAGTGGCGGTGGCGCTAGGGTTGTGGCCGCCCATGCCTCCCCTAGGAGAGAGCAACGCGGGCGAAAATCATGAAAATATTATCAATTTTACGGGGAGAAAAGTAATGCTAAAATGACAGAAACTCACTAGAAACATTTTTTTTCTTGTTTGTGAAAATATTTTACATCTTTTCCACCGTTAGACCTGACATGTGGGTTCTGTGTGAGGGTGGGTACGTATGGATTATTTACGTGAGAAGTGTTTTTAAAAGAATTGAATCCTTATATAAGACTAGCAGAGGCACATGTGGCCACGCACATGTTTAGCAGAAATTCAATATTTATCATAGTCGCTACTCTCTAGTTCAAAATGGTATATAGAAATATAGAGGAAGACAACCAAATGTCAGCCGTGGTACGCAGGCGAAGGAGGGTGGGGAGGTGGTGCCTCGTGTTTAGAAGGTCAGCTTCCCGGGGCGTACATTCTTTTTCTTCCCTTTCACAGGCCGGATATCCATTCTTGATGCACGGGACGTCCATCACTGTCGCACTGGCGTTCATACGTACGTCATTGACATGGTCGTCATCCGTCTCCCTGCATCACTTATCTTCCTATTGTAGACACCCCCAACGTCTATCATTTTCTTTCCCTTCATACACCAAACTTCTATCCTGCTTCACGCCTCGAATGTCCGTCATTGCCGCACTGGCGTTCTCTCAGGCCACTTCTTCCTCTCCTCCGGCTTAGAGCAGCCACCACCAGGGACGCTTAGTAATACAATTATGTTTATTGTGAGGTAGGATTTTGGTCCATCTTTTTAGTAGTATGGGAATTCGTGTTGTCATTATAAAACTGTAATAATTAGACTTTAGTGGGAATAAAAACGAGACACATCACAAACAATATACGTATGGGGTCAGACACGTACGTACCTCTAGCTATATAGCACATGCAATCGAATTTCTTTTTCGGCTACAAACCACGCATACTTATGCATTCAACATGCACAATCGGTGAAGTGATTAAGGCTCCCGATGGCGATCGATCGTCCTCATTGATGACGACACCACTCTTGGAAGTCTATGCGGACAAAAGTCTATGCGGCCGGCCGGGCGCACCTACGTCAACGATGACGACACCACTCTTGGAAGTCAGATAGGGCCGCCTATATATGGCCTAACTACCTGCAGGTCTGTTCGTCATCACAAGCATCGACGGCGATACGTACACACGATGATCGCCCGATCGGTCAATCCCGACGACGTACTTCAAAGACAAAAGTAGCTGTGGTTTTGTTCTAGATGACTTCAAAGACAAAGGGCCTATGTGCATATGAGAGTAGGGGTGGATATCGAGCCAGCTCGTCTTGTTTTGGCTCGGCTCGTTCGAGCTCGTTAACTAGACGAGCCAGCTCGGCTCGACTCATTAATGAAACGAGCAATAATCCTGGCTCGGCTCGGCTCATTAATCTCGCGAGCTGGCTCGTTAAGCTCGCAAGCTAGAGTTAAATTTAAAATTGCCACAATAATGTATATAATATAAAAAATTATAGTATTTATATGGTCTTAATACCTCCAAAATCTATTCTATCATACTATAATAATAGAATACAACCATAACATCATCTAGAACTATGTATATAGTATACATATATTATTTTAATTAATAATTTGCTCATTAGTCTATTAAACCTTTTCGCTCATTTGGCTCGCGAGCAGCTCGCGAGCCGGCTCGAACTCGCTCATTTAAAACTTTTTTCATGTCTTAGCCTCTAGAGTTTTTTCTGCTGGGCGTTTTTCTTTTCCGGCACCTTTTTGAGCTTTGAAACCGTCACCTCCCCATTTCAGCGAGCTAAAGAAAAACTTTGAAGTGCCAAAGCTAATGAATGATTTCATGAACCAAAATATGTTATTTCTTTAGCTTCGATCATTTAAAACTTTTTTCATGTCTTAGCCTCTAGAGTTTTTTCTGCTGGGCGTTTTTCTTTTCCGGCACCTTTTTGAGCTTTGAAACCGTCACCTCCCCATTTCAGCGAGCTAAAGAAAAACTTTGAAGTGCCAAAGCTAATGAATGATTTCATGAACCAAAATATGTTATTTCTTTAGCTTCGATCATTTAAAACTTTTTTCATGTCTTAGCCTCTAGAGTTTTTTCTGCTGGGCGTTTTTCTTTTCCGGCACCTTTTTGAGCTTTGAAACCGTCACCTCCCCATTTCAGCGAGCTAAAGAAAAACTTTGAAGTGCCAAAGCTAATGAATGATTTCATGAACCAAAATATGTTATTTCTTTAGCTTCGATCATTTAAAACTTTTTTCATGTCTTAGCCTCTAGAGTTTTTTCTGCTGGGCGTTTTTCTTTTCCGGCACCTTTTTGAGCTTTGAAACCGTCACCTCCCCATTTCAGCGAGCTAAAGAAAAACTTTGAAGTGCCAAAGCTAATGAATGATTTCATGAACCAAAATATGTTATTTCTTTAGCTTCGATCATTTAAAACTTTTTTCATGTCTTAGCCTCTAGAGTTTTTTCTGCTGGGCGTTTTTCTTTTCCGGCACCTTTTTGAGCTTTGAAACCGTCACCTCCCCATTTCAGCGAGCTAAAGAAAAACTTTGAAGTGCCAAAGCTAATGAATGATTTCATGAACCAAAATATGTTATTTCTTTAGCTTCGATCATTTAAAACTTTTTTCATGTCTTAGCCTCTAGAGTTTTTTCTGCTGGGCGTTTTTCTTTTCCGGCACCTTTTTGAGCTTTGAAACCGTCACCTCCCCATTTCAGCGAGCTAAAGAAAAACTTTGAAGTGCCAAAGCTAATGAATGATTTCATGAACCAAAATATGTTATTTCTTTAGCTTCGATCATTTAAAACTTTTTTCATGTCTTAGCCTCTAGAGTTTTTTCTGCTGGGCGTTTTTCTTTTCCGGCACCTTTTTGAGCTTTGAAACCGTCACCTCCCCATTTCAGCGAGCTAAAGAAAAACTTTGAAGTGCCAAAGCTAATGAATGATTTCATGAACCAAAATATGTTATTTCTTTAGCTTCGATCATTTAAAACTTTTTTCATGTCTTAGCCTCTAGAGTTTTTTCTGCTGGGCGTTTTTCTTTTCCGGCACCTTTTTGAGCTTTGAAACCGTCACCTCCCCATTTCAGCGAGCTAAAGAAAAACTTTGAAGTGCCAAAGCTAATGAATGATTTCATGAACCAAAATATGTTATTTCTTTAGCTTCGATCATTTAAAACTTTTTTCATGTCTTAGCCTCTAGAGTTTTTTCTGCTGGGCGTTTTTCTTTTCCGGCACCTTTTTGAGCTTTGAAACCGTCACCTCCCCATTTCAGCGAGCTAAAGAAAAACTTTGAAGTGCCAAAGCTAATGAATGATTTCATGAACCAAAATATGTTATTTCTTTAGCTTCGATCATTTAAAACTTTTTTCATGTCTTAGCCTCTAGAGTTTTTTCTGCTGGGCGTTTTTCTTTTCCGGCACCTTTTTGAGCTTTGAAACCGTCACCTCCCCATTTCAGCGAGCTAAAGAAAAACTTTGAAGTGCCAAAGCTAATGAATGATTTCATGAACCAAAATATGTTATTTCTTTAGCTTCGATCATTTAAAACTTTTTTCATGTCTTAGCCTCTAGAGTTTTTTCTGCTGGGCGTTTTTCTTTTCCGGCACCTTTTTGAGCTTTGAAACCGTCACCTCCCCATTTCAGCGAGCTAAAGAAAAACTTTGAAGTGCCAAAGCTAATGAATGATTTCATGAACCAAAATATGTTATTTCTTTAGCTTCGATCATTTAAAACTTTTTTCATGTCTTAGCCTCTAGCGATTTTCCGCTGGGCTTTTTCCTTTTCCGAGCTCCTTTTTTTTAGCTTGGAAATCGTCACCTCCCCATTTCAGGGAGTTAAACCTTTGAATGCAGAATCTTACAAGGCGATTTAGTGGAATTAAACATTTTGGTTTTTAACTTTGGATACCGTGCGTTTGCATCCCAGTCCAAACTGATTTACCTTGGTAATCTCTATTTGGACTTGCGTTAAATTGTCGAATCTAAAACCTTTTGTGAAGGTTGCTTTTTGGGCTTGGAACCCGTTCTTGGGGAAACTATGTGTTTTATAACATGAACACGATTACAATGGACCTGCCTCATTAATAACCTCACCCCCATTGTGGGGCTTCAAAAGAGTATAGGTCCAAAAGTTTGCAAAATAAAAAAGAAAACCTAAGAAAAATCCATCTAACTCTTATTTTTCACCGCTTTGCTAACACATAGAACCTTCTTAAGTTGTCAACATTCTTAAGGCGTCGTTGGAGTGGCGGTGGCGCTAGGGTTGTGGCCGCCCATGCCTCCCCTAGGAGAGAGCAACGCGGGCGAAAATCATGAAAATATTATCAATTTTACGGGGAGAAAAGTAATGCTAAAATGACAGAAACTCACTAGAAACATTTTTTTTCTTGTTTGTGAAAATATTTTACATCTTTTCCACCGTTAGACCTGACATGTGGGTTCTGTGTGAGGGTGGGTACGTATGGATTATTTACGTGAGAAGTGTTTTTAAAAGAATTGAATCCTTATATAAGACTAGCAGAGGCACATGTGGCCACGCACATGTTTAGCAGAAATTCAATATTTATCATAGTCGCTACTCTCTAGTTCAAAATGGTATATAGAAATATAGAGGAAGACAACCAAATGTCAGCCGTGGTACGCAGGCGAAGGAGGGTGGGGAGGTGGTGCCTCGTGTTTAGAAGGTCAGCTTCCCGGGGCGTACATTCTTTTTCTTCCCTTTCACAGGCCGGATATCCATTCTTGATGCACGGGACGTCCATCACTGTCGCACTGGCGTTCATACGTACGTCATTGACATGGTCGTCATCCGTCTCCCTGCATCACTTATCTTCCTATTGTAGACACCCCCAACGTCTATCATTTTCTTTCCCTTCATACACCAAACTTCTATCCTGCTTCACGCCTCGAATGTCCGTCATTGCCGCACTGGCGTTCTCTCAGGCCACTTCTTCCTCTCCTCCGGCTTAGAGCAGCCACCACCAGGGACGCTTAGTAATACAATTATGTTTATTGTGAGGTAGGATTTTGGTCCATCTTTTTAGTAGTATGGGAATTCGTGTTGTCATTATAAAACTGTAATAATTAGACTTTAGTGGGAATAAAAACGAGACACATCACAAACAATATACGTATGGGGTCAGACACGTACGTACCTCTAGCTATATAGCACATGCAATCGAATTTCTTTTTCGGCTACAAACCACGCATACTTATGCATTCAACATGCACAATCGGTGAAGTGATTAAGGCTCCCGATGGCGATCGATCGTCCTCATTGATGACGACACCACTCTTGGAAGTCTATGCGGACAAAAGTCTATGCGGCCGGCCGGGCGCACCTACGTCAACGATGACGACACCACTCTTGGAAGTCAGATAGGGCCGCCTATATATGGCCTAACTACCTGCAGGTCTGTTCGTCATCACAAGCATCGACGGCGATACGTACACACGATGATCGCCCGATCGGTCAATCCCGACGACGTACTTCAAAGACAAAAGTAGCTGTGGTTTTGTTCTAGATGACTTCAAAGACAAAGGGCCTATGTGCATATGAGAGTAGGGGTGGATATCGAGCCAGCTCGTCTTGTTTTGGCTCGGCTCGTTCGAGCTCGTTAACTAGACGAGCCAGCTCGGCTCGACTCGTTAAGGAAACGAGCAATAATCCTGGCTCGGCTCGGCTCATTAATCTCGCGAGCTGGCTCGTTAAGCTCGCAAGCTAGAGTTAAATTTAAAATTGCCACAATAATGTATATAATATAAAAAATTATAGTATTTATATGGTCTTAATACCTCCAAAATCTATTCTATCATACTATAATAATAGAATACAACCATAACATCATCTAGAACTATGTATATAGTATACATATATTATTTTAATTAATAATTTGCTCATTAGTCTATTAAACCTTTTCGCTCATTTGGCTCGCGAGCAGCTCGCGAGCCGGCTCGAACTCGCTCATTATATTAACGATCAAAAACTCTTGCTCGGCTCGTTAGAAATATGCACCGAGCTGAGCCGAGTCGAGCCGAACCGGCTACGATCCGAGCGAGCTAACGAGCTTCGAGCATTTTGTCTAGTCCTGCATGAGAGTCTATACCTGTATTAATGTTTCGTAGAAAAAGCAGACACAATCATTCCGGCACCTTCAAATATTATCAAACTATCAGAGTACTACTGTAATAATGGCTGATCGTACCGTACCGGTTTGAGATCGAGCTTCGGGGCACTTCAGCAGGCCGGATGTGGTGGTGTACGTTATCGTTGATCTTCAAGTTCGCCGCAGTAGGCGCAAATTAATTATAAAATTATCCTGAAAATCTATGTGCTCAAAGAAAAAAATGACAATGGAGCACAAGAAGCAGGCTATATGCTCTTTCATGCACTACGGGAAACCCGGCGTACGCCAAGTGCTCGGGCCTTTGCCGAGTGCATTTTGTCTGGCACTGCTCCGAGTGTCCATGAAAAAGCTCTCGGCAAAGAGACACACTCGGCAAAAAAAATGTTTGCCGAGTGCGAGACCAAAGACACTCGGCAAACACCTTCTTTGCCGAGTGTCATAGTGGTTACACTCGGCAAACATGTCATACGTGATCAGCGCGTATCACGCACACCAACAGCCATTAGGGCTGCAGGTACTTTGCCGATTGTCGCTTAGCAGGCACTCGGCAAGCACCTTCTTTAATGAGTGCCAGTACGTACAGTCACACTCGGCAAAACCGTGGCACGTGTTGAAATTCAAACATAAAAATTTGAAAATTTTAAATATAAGAGTTTTTGGCCGGCTGGACTGGTGGCTTTGCCAAGTGCTTGTTTTGAGGGGTCTTTTTAACGCGATAAATGAATAAAAATAGGGGCAGAATTGTCGCTTTGCCGAGTGTTTTGGCAATAAAACTCGGCAAACAGATTCTTTCTGCCATTTCTGGACACCTATTTGCGAGTGTTTTGGACTTAACATTCGGCAAACCCTGAGCCTTTGCCGAGTGTTTTGGTCTTAACACTCGGCAAACCCTGGGACTTTGCTGAGTGTCGAGGACCCACACTCGGCAAATGTTGGGGGCTTTGCCTAGTATAACACTCGGCAAAACCTCCGTTAAAATCTCGCAGAGGGTTACGGACGGCGACGCGCCATGCGGGAACGTGTGTTAGTACTTTATTTTGCTGAGTGTCAGGTCTGCCACTCGGCAAAGACTTTGCCGAGTGTTCGATAAAAAACACTTGGCAAACGCCGCCTTTGCCGTCACCCGATATGACGTAAGTCCTTTGCCGAGTGTATCGGTAAACCCTTTACCGAGTGTTTTTGGGCTTTTGCTGAGTGTACACGGCACTTGGCAAACTCCAAGCACTTGGTAAATCAAAATACTTATATCGACAATCATACACTTACTATACTATAAGTTGAAGTACCCACAGATTGTCTGTAAGACATCTTTATCCACAGATAGTATGTAATTATCTAGTTTTACCGTCAGATGCCTGTCACTAATTTGGTGCTGTGGTGTAGTGAGGTTTCTGTAGTGATGGTGGATACTCGAGATGATCATCCAGGAGGCATGATAAGTAGACACTGACAATTGACAGACGCTCGCGTGCGGACAGCAGTAGATGCGCACGCACATACGGCAACTATGACGACACCTCGCTTGGAGTTCAGCAAGGGCTTAGCTAGCCTACTTTGGCCGCCGTTCGTTGTCAGAAGCATCAACCGCGATACAAGCAGCGATGCATCTGCTGGCTGGCCGTTGTCAGATTTAGTCAACCCCGGCCAGCCGTCTGCATCCATATGCATGCCGACAACACATGCTTTCCTTCGCATCTTCTGTTCTGTTATCTACATCTGATGTTCGCACAGGTCAGAGGCAGCTCAATTCCTTCGATCTTGATTATCGATCACGCTGGTCGAATCGATTACAATGCAACGAATCTATCGGAGGAGAAAATGACAGAAAAATATAGTATATATACCCCTCCGGTTTGATAAAGAAAGTTGTTTCGGGCAGCGATACGATCACCAAAGCACAATTTAACTTCTCTTTTCTATAAAAATATTTTTTGAAAAGCTATATACATATACTTTTATGAAAGTAATTTTGAAGATAAATCTATTTAAGCCTTGTTTAGATCTCACATTCCACCCCCAAATTCATTATGTTAAAAAAGATTCTCATCATATCAAAATGTTGGTACATGCATAGAGTACTAAATGTAGATGGAATCAAAAACTAATTGCACAGTTTTGTTGTGTTCTACGAGAGAACATTTTGAGTCTAATTAATCAATTCTTGGACAATTTTTTACAAATACAAACAAAATGCTACAGAACACAAGCACTACAACGTACCAAATTTGGGGTGTAAATTTTGGATGTAAACAAGGTCTTATATGATTTTCACGTTTTCAAACTCAACGACTTAAATGTTATTCATGATTACCAATATTTAACTTAAATTTTATCGGAAACGACTTCCTTTAGCAAACCGGAGGGCGTACCGTACATCCATGATTATTCTACCACGACAGCTTGTTACTATCCTTGATCACACGATCTGTCCGGTTTAATCACGTCGATGATCCGCCGCCATTAATTTGAGTTCGCCGGCCGAGCGGCGGCGACGTGCGCCTTGAACTCCTCCATTTGGGCCGGGTTCAGCGACACGGACACCTGCACCTCTCCCTCCTCTCTCCCTCCGACGAGCACCATCTCCCCGTCGTGGTTCATCGACACGAGCTCCACCCGCGCCGGCGGGCCGAACCCGAAGTCCGACGCCTCGTACACGCGGAACCGCGGGCTCGCCGCTACGCTCGCCACCCGCTGGAACGGCAGCGTCATCATCCTCTGGATCCACCGCTCCGTGCCGGCCATCGGCGCCGCCTCCATCTCCGCCACCGCCGCCTGGATCGCGCGGCACGCGGCCACGAGCCCCCGCGCGCCGCTGCCGGCGAGGTCCCCGGCGTCCGCCTCCGCCAGGCACCCCTTGATGCAGTTGCCGATGTAGCCGTCCTCCACCGGCGGGTCCAGCCGCGCGCGAAGGTCCGCCAGGAACAGCAGGTACGTGTCGTCGCCGGCGGCGAGCCCCTTGGCGCGCACGAACGCCGTCCAGCCCAGCGCCGCCAGCGCCACGAACGTGGACACCGGCTTCTTCTTGGTGGTGGCGGTGCGGTCGCCGGCGGCGGCGTCGTCGGCCGCGGCGAGCGCGTCTATGCGGCGCTTCAGGGCCCGGATGTCGTCGCCGGTGAGGTAGAACGTCCGGCGCGCCAGCTGGAACCGCTGGCTGAAGTCAAAGTGCGCCACGGTGTTGGTCTGCATTCGAAGTGGTTCCATCAGCAAAGACATGCCCGACGCCCAACCCAACACGTCTCGACACACGCAGCGTGTGCCATTCATGCATATGTGTCTCTCACAGCAGGAACTGCTCCATGCAACATATTTATATATATATATATATACATATATATATATATATGTAAATATAAATGCTAAATGTCGTCTTGCTTTACATACACTATGTATATATATATAAACTTGTGACAGTAGTCACAAATTAAATCCTGATGATAGGTTGGATAGGGCACGTACCACGGGGAGATTGGGCGCGACCTTCTTGAGCATCTCGCGTGCGAAGTCATCGCCGTTGGGGATACGTACGACCTGGCTGTCGTAATGCGGCGGGCCGATGGCCTTGGTGACCGGTGACCCGTCGCGGGCGGCGGCGGCCCACGCGGCCATGAATCGCCACACGGCCTGGCCGTAGGAGAGCTTCCCGGCCAGCGGGAGGTACAGCGCCAGCGTGGCGGCCAAGGCGTCCTTGAGGCGCCTCACCGCCGCCGGGAACTCGTCACCGCCGCTGGTGGGGAGCTCGTAGAGGAACACGCGCTGGATCGGCGGCAGCGCGACCCATGGCGTGTCGAGGAAGGACAGCTCCACGCGCGCCTCGCCGCCGGACACAGGGCTAGCACCCGGCGCCGGCGCGACACGTGACACGGCGAGCACGCGCACCGCCGCGGCGCTGGCCTCGCCCATGGATTCGATCGAGGTCGTTTCGTATCGTATTCGATCCAGGGATGGTGTTTGCGATCGAGGGGGGCCTGGCGGGGCTGCAATTGCAACGGCAATATATATATGTAGCCGGCCAGTAGGCGAACGCCAGCTGCTTTGGGGGCGGCAAGGGTTAAGAGCATGAATATTCTCCATGGGCAGGCGGGCATTACTGTTTTGTGAGTCAACATGGTGCTGTAGCGTCGCGTACAATGTCCAGATGAATAAGGGATCAATCATGCATGGGCGCATGGCGCATCGTAATATCCATGTTCATTTTAAACTAATTATTGGCACTAAAAATAAAATAAATAAAATACAATACCTAAATATTCATGATACACCTCACTTGAACTACTGAACCAAACACATGCATGCCAAGTGTCGTATGCAAAATTTTTGTTAAGTCTATTAGACGACCCGTCACGCTCGGCCGCTTCGCGCCTGGTTGCCTCGCGTCGGGGTTGCGACTGGGTTTCGGATGAAGTCCGATGGATATAGAAAGTAATGACCAGGGCGGTGGTCAGTCTAGCGGTGGCAACGGTCATCGGGTAGAGGGACAGTGGTGTGGGATAAAGGCGCTACGGTGGGCAGAGGACCATGACTAACATTAGTTGACCCCAAGACATTGCGGGGGCAAGGAGGACCATGGGAGGTTGGTGGAGGTGGCGCGACGCGCGGAGGTGGTGGGTGGGACACCATAGTTGCCGGACGACAGAGGATGCGGATGGGGGGGTGGGGGGGCAAGGGAGAAGGGCGTCAGGACTCACCAGATTGGCGTGGGCTGCCAGAGCCAAAGAAGATGAGGAGGGCCGCGAAGGGACTGGTAAGACCGAAAGGCCGATTTTCGGTAAGAATTTCAACCGAAATTTTTGAATTTAAAAAAAATTAAAAAAAATTGACTAAAAAATAAAATACTAGATGAAATCCAGCCGAAAAGTAACCGGTAATACCGGTATGACCATTTACCGGTCACCACCGATAAGACCGATTTCCATTTCGGCAATTTTCGGCCGAAATTCTGAACGCTGGTCATGCTCTATCCACCCGCCTGACCGTGGCGCCTTACCGGCGTCCAAAATTTTAGGGTCAACTAATGTTATGAGGCAGAGAAATTTCTTATCCATGGCGATGCTGCAATGAGATATCAAATTGTCGATTGCCCTTGCGCGCCGGCTCCCTCTTCATGCTAGACAATCATTTAAAAACACAATATATCGGATCAAAATGAGGTTATGGTTTATTCACAGACTTCATTAAGTAAGGTACGAGTGGAAATGGCATTACACACGTACATATTTATTATATATAAAAATTGATTGACTTTGATGTAAAAATAGCCCATTTTAATTTCTACAAACAGATATCTTTGAAAGCTGTAGCTAGAAAAAACGGAATGGACCCTTTGTGCTGCAATATGCGTACGTACGTGAATATGCTATGCGATTTCTAGGCCGTGTTTCTTTCGCACCGGGAAATTTTTTTCAAAGGGAATCTTGGATGCATGAAGTACTAAACGAAGTCTATTTGCAAAATCCATTTAGGGATGAGTGCAACTTTGTGCGACGAATCTAATGAGCCTAATTAATCCATGTTTTGCTACAGTAGTGCTACAATAATTATTCTCTAATCGTGCGGTCAAAGACCTTATTAGGTAGGTCTCACGAAATAGTTCAATGTTGTGAAGGTAGTTTTGTAAACTGACTTTATTTAATATCCTTAATTATTGGTCAAATGGGGTGGAAATATTTTTCTACCCAAAAAAACGCCAATTGAGTAGTTACCTCTATGTTATTATAAAGATGGTGGTTATTTGTACGGACGAATATATCGCACGACCCGTCGCGATGTATCGAAACGCGTGACCCCTTCTCGTTCCCTTTTCCGGCGCGGAGGCCACTTGAACCTTTTTCTATTGCTTAATAGCTTTTTTTCTTTCCGTCTTTTGTGTTGGCGCCTCGCCGCCCGTGCCAACTTGATCGGTCCAAAAAAATTCAAGCAACCGACCCGTAATCCGTTGGTTTCATTGGAATGATGCATCTCTCTCTAGATTAGGACGATGTAAAAACTTGTATGAGTTTAAACTATCATCTTATATAAATTATATATATATATATTTATTTATTTTTATAATATATATTGATATTTAAAATATATATAGATTTTAGTCACAGTATACGTAGATTGGTAGTCATAATACACAGATTGATTATCGAGTAAATAGGTTGATATTTAGAAATTAGAATACATGTAGATTGATAGTGATAATATATATGGTAAGTCTAGCGCCCAGACATCCGATACGAGTGTAAAAATCGGATGTTACTGTAGCAATTAAAATTCTCGCGGCAACATGGGTATAATGTTGCATGCAACATATAAAATTTTTGCAACATCCAAGAATAACATATGTAACATCAAACAATAATATCGGCAACATAAATAATCATCGTTTACAACACTAGAAACACGCGCTCACAACTCTCAGCCACATACGGCAAAAGTTAAAAAATTCTCAACGAAAATGCAACATCCGGATGAAACACCTGCAACATGCATGCGAAACATATGCAACATCCAACATCCCAGATCTATTTTAGCAACATTCACATCAAACAACTACAACGTTCCTCCAGAACATCTGAAACACGTGAAACATGCACTTGCAACATGCAGCAAACCCTGGCACAAAGATGCAACATCCAACATCCCAGATCTCTTTTTGCAACATTCACATCAAAGAACTGAAATGTTCTTCTAGAACATCTGAAATACGTGAAACATATACTTGTAACATGCACCAAACCCTAGCACAAAGAGTAGAGAGCTACACAGTTAGACGGAGTAGGAGGATGGCGAGCAGAGAACGCCGTAGAGAAGGAGATGGATGGCGGCGGTGGCGCCCAGAGGAGCGCGCGACTGCGGCCGCGGCCACCGCGGAGGAGCGGCGTGGTGGTGGTGGCGGCGGCGGTCATGGAGGAGTGGGCCGGCGACGGGCGCGGAGGAGCGAACCAAGGGTCGTCAGTGGCGAGCACGGAGGGCTGGGACGGCATCGCCCACGGAGAAGCAGGCCGTCGACGTCGTCGCGTGGAGGAGCAGGGAGGTGGCGGCGGCGCGTGGAGGACCATGGAGACAGCGGAGTCGCGCGGAGAAGTGGGCCTGTGACGGACGCAGAGAAGCGGCCAGGGGAGAAGACGTCGACGGCGAGCCCCGGAGGGCTAGGACGGCGGCTGCGGTGGTGTGTACAAAGGAGCGGTGCAGAGGCGGCCTATCGCGAGTAAAAAACTGGGAGGCGGAATGAGCGACACATGTTGATACTCAGAATATATGTCGATTGATAGTTACAATATACATAGGTTGATCGTCAGAATACTGAATATACAAACTATTACAAGCGAATACAAACAGCTTGGTACTTAGAATATATATAGATATAGTTTGATAGTCATAATATATATATATATATAGGAAAATCCATTCTACACGCGTGTGTAGCTACTCCCACCTTTGTATCTCATGATACACGATGAATCTGATCCAATGAAGAGTATATATACGTAGTATGTGATGATACTAGACCATCTGGATGATATACCTCGGGTATGTAAGCATACATCGAATATATGGACATACTATTTTATATAATATTATAAAGGTATAAATCAAAATATATTAAAAAATAGGGTTCATTTTGAAATTTTTTCGCGTAAATCGCTTTGAAGTATCTTAGAATTAGTATACGAACATACTAAAAATGATAAACGAGTACGGGGATATACGTACAATGGTATACTGATGGTGAAAGTACCTACACGCACGTGTAGATAAAACGCGTCCTATATATATATATATATATATATATAGAGACCGGCGAACGGCGACCGCGAGTCGTGACCGGCGGCAGGCGAGCGGCGGCGGTGAGGTCTCCCCGACGAGCATTGTGCCGCGAGCGCGAGTCATGTCCGGTGAGCTGTGGCGGATCTCACCCCCTTCCTTGTCCGGTGAGCTGCACGACCACGGGCAGATTTGATCGCTTGACGCAGGGAGAGGGCCGCGCGAGAGCCCCATTCCTGATCCGCCCCCTTTTCCTGCAGTAATTCACTACTTCCCTTCTGTAAGCAGCCGGATGCGGAACAGTTGACCCCCTCGATCTCCACGCGTAGCGGTGGCTTGCGTGGGTGGAAGTCACGGTGGTCCGATCCGGCGAGGACCCTTTCCCTCCGCGATGTCCTACAGAAGCCTTGATGCCACGGACCTCATCGATTTGACTCCAGGTTAGTCTCTGTTTTCTCTGTTGTCCCAAAGATAAATTCCGTTTACGATATTAGCTGAATCTCCTGTTTCCTCTTCTGTCCCCAAGATAAAATTCCGTTTATGATATTGAATCTCCTCAAGGAATCAGCAGTTTCCTGCGCTAGCAAGGTAACCTGAATATCAATCTTACTGTAGGTCGCATAGTTTCGTTTTCTTTCCTGATGCGTTTCTTCACCATGGTTGGACATGATTAATCTATTAGTCGGCATCAGCAGCTTACTAATTCAAAACCGATCTGATTTCCTGTAGTCAGTAGCAGATTTCCTGTAGATTAGTAGACGATTCCCCTTGGATTAGATTTATTCCCTCACCGAACACCATTTTTTATTGCTATTTCCATTGGCTTATTTCCTACAAGAAATTGGTAGTTGTATTCATATCATATAAATTTGACTGCGGTACCTGGTTGTATTGCTTTGTTTTGACACTGCAATATTTGTTAATATATCATGCCATTTACTAATTTACCTTCATAAATTCTCGTAATTTGATTGTATATAAATTTCGTAATTTTATTATCCTTCGTTTACCGTTCACATTTGCAGTTACCCTGCCACTCAGTTAACTTGTTCCACACTAATTATTTTCTACGCCAATTTCCTTGTATCACTAGTCTAGTTATCAATGGATTAGTGTGTTCACATTACACAAAATCAGTGCGTGTCTCTTTCTCTGGTAATTTTGTTACAGTTGCAACTGATTAGTGTCTGATTTTGCAATTTGTGATGAGCCGATGACTCCGATAGTAACTAGATTATTGTCCGAATTGAAGTCATGACGCTTTCAATAGTAGTTGTAAATGGGTTACTATGCTAGTTGCAATTGGATTAAGCGATAAGTTGCAACTCCTCTAGATGTAACTAAATCAATCTCCAATGGTGGTGGGTTCTTCTCTGCTTTTGATTTCTTTTATGTGCCAAAATTATTGATCTGTTTGTTGCTGATTGCTGTGACAATTTTGTCTGCAACTGCACACAGGCAGCTGAGATGAAGCCTGCGGGCATCGCGTTTGCACCTTTTTTTTCAGGTTTCAGAATCTAAAGCAGGAGCCAACCACTCATCAAGCTATAGAAAAGAACTGCCAATTCTTTTTTTCCTCTGCTGGAAATAGCAGAATAATAACTAGATTATTTCACTTATTGTGGGCTGACACTGTTTCTGAATAAAGGGAGCCGATGCACAAACCATCCACTCTCATTGCAACAGGATACAGAGAAGGAAAGAGAGGTCTCATCTGAAATCTATTTTTATGTGGGTAAAAACTGCTGCTTATTGCTCGAGGAATCAGAACACGGACGAGAGCACCACGGAGAAGATGCTAGCCGCGATGCTGCCCCTGATCCCTGTCTGAAGCTTGAAGCTGCCGCTGGAGGCCGAAGAGTCGCCGGCTAATGGCGTGACTGCAGGAGAAGAGGGAAGAGGATCACAGATTCACAGGTTAGTTGAGTGCGATTGGTTATTGAGCACAAAGTGGTGGCGATACCAAAATTAAGCGTTCAGAGTTTCTTTTTTTAATTTATAAGAAAGTGTTCAGATTTCAGAATTGAGAGCACTCACTCTTGGAGGCGTTGGCAAAGAGGGCGTAGTGCAGCGAGCCCGGCTTTAGGTTCCGTAGGTCTAGCAGCAGGGGAGGTGGCATCATTAGACATTGAATATTCAGCATGGCTTCGGCGGCCGGCAAGTCATTAAGATCCCACATGGCCTGGTAAGTCATGATGCTTTCAATAGTATTTGTAAATAGACTACTATCCCAGTTGCAATTGGATTAAGCCACATGTTGCAACTGCTCTAGATGTAACTAAATCAATCTCTAATGGTGACGGGTTCATGGCTTTGTCTCCATTGTTGCAATTGCTTTGTCTCCATTATTGCAATTGGTCTCAAGTGGTGGTTAAGGTTATGGTTAGCAATTGTCTTATTTTGATATGACCGGCAATTGTACTGTATCCATGGTTGCAACTGGCCTCATATACATAGTAGCAATTGACTTTTTTTATATCGTTGCAACTGTACCCATATACATTGTAGCAATTGGTTTAGTTTTTCTGTTGCAACCGACTGTGGCATCTGTTGCAATTTGAGTTAATTTGACTTATTTTTTATCGGAGTTCAACTCAGACATTCATATATGTCACAATTGTGTATAGATAATAGTAATTGTTTTAGTAGTTTTGTTGCAACTGGCCCATGGCACCTGTAGCAATTCGATTCACTTTGATTTTTTTTTATCGGAGCTCAACTCACACATTCATGTGTGTTGGAACTATACAGCTGTACATAGTAATGATTGGTTTAGATTTATTGTTTGCAACTGGGGCATTGCATCATTGTAGGTGCGCGCGCTTCAGAACTATCGAGACGAGGCATTCTGATTGGTGGAAGATGTGAGTTTAAAATGGATTGGAATCGTAGAACAGGACGGACAGTTTGCTATGAATTTCATGCTTCTAACCAACGAGCAGATGTATTGCATGCAAATTACAGACACGCATGTGTGCAGGTTCGTTTTATAGCGGCTAACTGCTCTAAAAGAATTTCTAGGTGAGCAAGAAAGGTGTGACGGTGAAAAGGCATCCAAAACTTTTGTGCATGCAGGTACGATGCATGCATTAGCTAGCTAACGTGAACCTCATGCTTCTTTCAATCAGTGATGTAGAATAATTAACAATGTGGCCACACCATTATATTATTTATATTATTCATTCATCAAATTAGTTTGGTTAAGCAGAGGTAGCCACTACTGGTGCCCTTGGTCTTATCGGATTTTTTTTTACAAGCCTAACTTAATATTTTTAGCATGACTTAATATAATGGTCTGGCACTGTTTATAATTTTGTTCATGCCCTGATAGCCTGACTAGATTCATTGCTTTTCAAATGCTTCGATACTCACCATTGTGCCGGGTACTGCAGGAGGATGTCAATTGATGATCCACTTTTATTCTCAAATTATACTAGAATGATCACCTGCCACCTGCGACTGATACTGCTTTTTTTTGCAATTGCACTGAATGTACATCTACAATTGATGATCCACTTTTGATCTGAAATTAAATTGGAATGATCACATGTCACCTGCAACTGATACTGTTTGTTTATGCAATTGCATTGAGTGTACACCTGCAATTATTGACTTTTTTATCTGAAATTAAACTGGAATGATCACCTGTCACCTGCAACTGATGTTGTTTTTCATGTCACCTGCAACTGATACTGTTTGTTTCTGCAATTGCATTGAGTGTACACCTGCAATTGTTGACCCTTTTTTATCTGAAATGATCACCTGTCACCTGCAACTAATACTGTTTATTTCTGCAATTGCACTGAGTGTACACCTGCAATTGTTGATCCTTTTTTATCTAAAATTAAACTGGAATGATCAACTATCACCTACAATTCATATTGTTTGTTTCTGCAATTGCACTGAGTGAACACCTGCAATTGTTGATCCTTACACTGTTTGTTTCTGCAATTGCACTGAGTGTACACCTGCAATTGATGACCCATTTTTGATCTGAAATTAAATTACAGTGATCGACTACCACCTGCAACTGATACTGCTTTTTTCTGCAATTGCATTGAGTGAACACCTGCAATTGATGACCACTTTTGATCTGAAATTAAATTGGAGTGATCGACTACCACCTGCAACTGATACTGCTGTTTTCTGCAATTCAACTGAGTGAACACCTGCAATTGATGATCCAATTTTGATTTGAAAATTAACTTGAGTGATCACCTGCAACCTGTAACTGATACTGCTTTTTTCTGCAATTGAACTTAGTGAACACCTACAATTGATGATCCAATTTTGATCCGAAAATTAACTGGAGTGATCACTTGCCACCTGTAACTGATACTACTTTTTTCTGCAATTGAACTGAGGGAACACCTGCAAGTAGGGGTGGATATCGAGCGAGCTCGGCTCGTTCGAGCTCGTTAGCCAAACGAGCCAGCTCGGCTCGGCTCGTTAAGGAAACGAGCAAAAATCCTGGCTTGGCTCGGCTCATTAAGCTCGCGAGCTAGAGTTAAATTTAAAATTATCACAATAATATATATAA
>OAMR01000276.1:1113422-1137602 GCA_900205405.1 Echinochloa crus-galli | reverse complement strand
GCTTGGCTCGGCTCATTAAGCTCGCGAGCTGGCTCGTTAAGCTCGCGAGCTAGAGTTAAATTTAAAATTATCACAATAATATATATAATATAAAAAATTATAATATTATATAGTCTTAATACCTCCAAAATCTACTCTATCATACTATAATAATAGAACATAAACCATGACATCATCTAAATTACCATATATTATACATATATTATTATTAACTAATAATTTAGTCATTAGTCAAAAATCTACTCTATCATACTATAATAATAGAACATAACCATGACATCATCTAAAATTACGCATATATTATACATATATTATTATTAACTAATAATTTAGTCATTAGTCTATTAAACCTTCTAGCTCGTTTAGCTCGCGAGTAGCTCGCGAGCTGGCTCGAACTTGCTCGTTATACTAACGAGCAAAAACTCTTGCTCGGCTCGTTAGGAATATGCACCGAACCGAGTCGAGCCGAGCCGGCTGCGACCCGAGCGAGCTAACGAGCTTCGAGCATTTTGTCCAGCCCTACCTGCAAGTGATGATCCATTTTTAATCTGAAATTAAACGGGAGTGATCACCTGCCACCTGCAACTGATTCTGGTTTTTTTCTGCAATTGCATTGAGTGAACACCTGTAATTGATGTTCTATTTTTAATCTGAAATTAAACTGGAGTGATCACCTATCACCTGCAAGTGATATTATATTTTTTTCTGCAATTGTACTGAGTGAAAACCTGCAGTTGTTTTTTGAAGGAGGGTTATCCAAACAACTACTTGATGTTCCTATGGAAGTACTTGAATTTTATGACGCTGCGCTTCCACGTGAAGGTGCAGGAATGACCAGGACCGTGCTAGCGATAGGTGCCACGGTCTGACCTAGACCATATGCTAGTAAATGATAATTATGGGATTGTATTTTCATGTCTTTATTATATTTTTTTTGTAATCTTTGTCAAAATATAGACATTATGGATCTCATTTTATTTGTTATAGTTTTTTAACAATATGCTTCAAGTTGATCTAAAATTGGATTAAGATTGAAGAGATATAACATTTTAAAATTTTGAATATAACCAAAACTTCTTGCGTGTTTTTCTGGTCTTGCGTGGAAAAAGATGACGCCACCAAGCTGCATGGCAGCGGACAGCAGGCGTGGTGCTGTGTGGCCGTGTGGGCCATGTGCGTGCATGTGGGTGGAGGGCCATGTGCGTGCATGTGGGTGGAGTCGTGGAGAGGCGCGCGCGGCCTGCTGGCGCGGGTCTGGCTGGCGCGCGGGTGCTGGCGCGGTTGGTTCTGGCGGGGTCTGTGCATCTATAGTAGATAATGCACCTGGGTGCACCACAAAGCATAATCACATCCAAGGAATATTACATGATAAAATTGCACTTTTGTTTTGATAGGGTATACTGCATTCCTCAATTTATTGTCCATTTCCATGGGAATCCTTACCTGCCCGGACAAATAGTGATAAACAGATGTCATGTCTTTATATAAGAAAATGGCCCAAAATGTTAGGTCATGTAACAGATTTTCAGATGAAACGAGGCGTTTTGAACAAACTTTTAGAATAATGAACCAACAGTTTTGTAAAGTCTAGAGTTTTAGAATATTAGGAAAGACAAGAAAGCTCCATCCCACACTAAATGGACCAGAAATTCACTACATTCCTACATGAATCAACAAATTGATGCACGAATCGACAAGAAACTCTGAAATTCAGAAACTTTTATTGTTATGCATCAGCTAATTGCACCAATGAAACAACAGTTACTTATGGAACAGATCAGGTTTGCCATGTAAGGGAGAAAACCAAACAAAAACAGTTGAAATGCTTGCATATGGAGTAATTGTAATGAGAAAATAAAAGACACGTAGATTTTTTATTACAATTTTCGATACTTGACGTCAATTTTCAGTATTTTGGTTAACAAAAAATGAGTAAACATTTCCAGATATGCAAAGAATTATGAATTAATCTGGCACACTATTTACGATGTGCAAAATTCATAAGAAACACCCCATATATGGAAGCCTTATTAGCTACTGTCAGAGCTTCACTTAGAGAATTAAATCCAGGACCTCCAATAGTTGTAGTAAGCATGCCATAAAGTGTAAAAATCAGTAACCTAAAATCTGAAATATCAACGCTTCAAATGGCACATAAAGAATGGATTCTAAAGAAGATTTACTAGAATCCGGACAGTCCTAGCTAAAACATCCTTCTTCACTCGCCAACAATGAATTTATAAATCACTGGATGCAAGGACAATAAACCAATTAATGTACAAATTTTCTACTGGTAATAGGATTGTGTAATATAAAATCACTGAATGTATAAATCAATTGACAAGTTAAGCATGCCTTTGTCTAATGAACTATCAACAATTCACAAAGTTACCAATTAATAATAGATGAGAGCTCAACTCGCATGCTTACAGCTGAGCTTCACAAGGAGCACCATGAGCACGTAATGTTCTGCGTTGTAGGATGTGCAGCAGAATATGCTCCTTGTCTCCTCATACTGTGCACAAGCAAGGGAGATAAAACTGAGAATATAGAAATCAGGTGTTTAATGCAAACAACAATCAAACTTCGGTATTTTGAAAAAACAAAGATGAAATGTAGATATGACGACTCACATAGCAAATGAATGTATATAGCAATTGATTGTTAGCATAGTATAATTACTAATGCATTCAAATATGAAGAAGTTACATATATTCCAAATTGATCAAGCAGTTATCAAGACAGCAGCAATAATAGCCTTCTAGTTAGGCAGTCACCCGTGGTGGCTAACCAAAGATGCTGTGAAAGAAAGGGTCTCGGATCCGCACACACGGGAATTAGCAATGGCTAATGACATGCCAAAAATACTTCATAATGCTCATGTGTTCAGCCAAAAACATTTCCAACTGCAAGCACTTCACATGGATCACATCATAAAAAAGCTAGAGAACTATACAAACATCCTTTATTTACACTGAAATATCCTGATCTTAGTAACTGACGTAAACACAGAATAAATCAACTGTACACAAGGAAGCACTAAAATAGCATGGTGGCTGCGAAAACACTGTGAACACAAAACTTCATATGGACGATCTTGCTCATGTCAGTAAAATGCTGTAATGAAAGGATCGATCATATATATATCACAAAAAGGCAGTACAGCTTGTGATTAAATTGACACGAATTAAAACTGTACACGAGACTATGATGACATTTTCTGAAAGGGTAAGGGTAAGTCTAGCTTCTAAATACAACAGAATCTGGAAAAGAAAATCAGCAATTCCAATACAGCAAGTACTCCGGGAGAAAATTGCGCGAGCACGGCCTCGGTGGCGGCGACAGATCTCCGTCTGGTATCTCGACGACCGCGGACGACGAGGACGTGCCGAAGTCTCGGCGCACGGGGACCGCGGCTGGCGAAATCCCAAATGGTTAGTATGGTTCTGGTCTTCGTGTGGACCTGTGGTCGGTGGTCCACCGCCCCTCCTCACCTAGATCGTGGCGTTGAAGCTTCCGATCCCGGTCAACTGCATGGGAATCGCATCTGCGGCATTCTTCCCCAGCGCCTTCGCCGTGTATTCCTTCCGAGGATGAGGTCCGATTCTTCCCGCCATCGCAATGTGCACTCTATCCTTTTTCCGTCTGATTTAAGTTGATTTTAATTGATTTCTTACTGTGGTGCCAAGCTGAGCAATTTTGATATTAGATTATTGCAATAGTGGAGTTGCTTGGTCCTTTTCCCTGTTTCCTAGGAGTATTTGATTCCGTGGAGCAGCACACCAGGATGTGGAAAGCCAAGCTTGTCTTGACTTGATTCTTATCTGATTCTGTTGGGGCAAACTGCAGCTTCCGATGTCGAATGGTGGTGTGGGAATTCATTTCTTATCCAATTCCAATTTCGATTATGTTGTTACCATTCATATTGCACTACCTAATTTCCACTGGTTCATTAGGAGCATGGTGGATGCACTCATGGGTATGTACATGTTCCTCCAGCTGGGGTAGGGACTGGCTAGCCACAGCCGGGGCATCAGGGGCATGGAATCCGCTACCTCGGCAACAACTCGAAATGGAAACTGATGGCTCTCCTGCTGCAGCAGGATCAGCTCTCGTGCAAGGGAGCACATCTGCCTTGCCTGTGATGTGTTTGACAAAATGCACAGGAGGAAGTGCTCAGAAGACTTTCAATATAGTTCCTTTCAGGCATGATCTTTCTTTCCCTTATTAATCAGTTTGAAAATTGGAATTGTATGAATTGTTGATTGTTCTTTAGACAAAGTATTGCTTAACCTGTTTACTAGATTTACACAATCATTTGTTGGCTAGTGAAGGAGGATTTGTTCAATAGACTACACATAACAATGGGTAGTGAAGATAGTAAGGGCGACTTGAGGATTGCTCAGCTAGAACTGCCAGCAGTTCCTATGTGCTTATTATAGTTGTTTCCTTAGTACGTTCAATCCTTTTCTGCTGTTCATTAATTCAAACATATAACAGTTATATTGAGTAACTATTGGCAAAATGCTCATTATTATGTCATTAATCTGGTGTGTGGGAATAGTACTCAGTACAGAACACCTTGTCATGTTCCTGCGAATATTGAATGTGTTTTGCTGCATCATTGCCTTTCACTTTCTGTGTGAAGTATTATGCCTGATTCTTTTCTTCCAAATTGCCCATCTTGAATTGGCAAATCATATGGACCGTTGCAGTAAGGCAACATTAGAAATAGCTGCGAGGAACTGATTATGTTTCTAAGCTATCCATGTCTCTGTGGTGTTTGGTAAAATGTCTGAGATGAGGCATATGGTTGTCAAATGTTATCTTAGGATGCAAAATTTCACTGGATGCTCATGACGTGTCTTCCTGTATTGTTGCTCTTTCCTCAGTTGCAAATAGATATCCTGCTTCTTGCGGACAAGTTTGTTATTTGGTTTTGGTTCATGAAAAAAGTTGTGCCATTATTGCGTAATTTTAGCTAGTGATTAGGATTTCTCCAAATGACAGCATATCCTCTTTTGTAGTATGTGATTCAGTCTGATGAGATGCTGCTACTGGAGCCGGCCAAGTTGCCAAGTCCAGCTGCTCTAGACCAGCAACTCTTATGCTCACGCATGGAAATGTGTTTTTGGAATTCTTTAGCATTGTATTTTTTAATATGCACAGGTGCTGCTGCCTTATAGATGGAGGATCAGAGTAAGCAGAGGCCACCAGGATGGTGGTGATGGCACGTTCCCCACGGCATCCTCCTATCTCACCGGATCAAGTGCTGGTCTTAATTTTTTTTTTCTAGCGATTAGTTGATTTCCGTTCCTTGGTGTGTCAAGATCAGAGAACCTTCCTGCTAGATGAAAAGTGTTCTGCTTGTTGACTACTCATGGCTGGCCAAACTGTAAAAATGAAAGTAGCATCCAACTGTTTTCCTTGCAGGGAGGCCAATTTCTAATGACATGAAGGGATATTTGCAAGAAGTCTGCTGGACAATCTGCATTGTTGTTGCCATCTTTTAGGGGTAGCTATTAGCTATATCCTATTGACCCTTTAGATGCCCAGGGATTCTTTTCTGCTCCCATGAAATAGCTCCTAGGTGGAAAATGGGAAATATTTTTCTTTCCCTGTTAGCGTGTCAGTGATGTTTGAGTGAATGATCTTTGTAAATTACATGGTATTTTGGATAATATTTGCAGAAGCTGATGTAAACTGACAGGGACTACTTTTATTGGTGTAGTTGTTGTGGCAGACACTGCATCATTGTCATTGTTGCGGTTATTCAGTTCTATCTGATTTGTGGCGTGGGTGCAAGATTAACGGGGTGACAGTCTTCGAATCAACTTCCTCTGTTTTCTTGTGTTAATTTACAGATATTTGGCCTCCTGTTCATGTGCGATGCATTGTGTGGACGAAGTATTTTTTTGTACAGTCACTTCCTATTCTTTGAATTTCATGTGTGATGCATAGACATGTTATAATTTGTGATCATACCACTTTAGTTTTTGTTCATAGACAATATTATTTGTTACTATGCAATAACTTTAAAACTTTTGTGCTCAGATATGGCAAGAAATTAAAGAAAAAAAGACTTTTAATGATAAATACTCAAGTCTTTTACAACAAGGTCAATGAATAAAATCACGAAATATAAGAGTCTTTTACAACACAGTTCCTTATTATGAACTCAAATTTGTTGGTCGATCACAAATAATTCTGTGGAACGTAACTAAATAAGTTGTGTGAATGATTAATAATACCTTCACGAACAGAATAAATAATAGATACGGTTTATTCCTATTTAGTCACCACAGCATGCCAATATTTAACTTTGACGGATTTTTACAAATCAATGGAATTGAATTTCCATTTACAGAAGGTTTGAATAACATATACTAGCTCGATTTAAGACTGCATGCGGCGTCACGTGAAAAATGCAATATAGAACGGCGAACGTTTATAGAGGCAATTATATTCGAAAACAAATTCACGTGTTGCAAATGTTGTGCAACCTTGCTACTCTGAATTAATTGTCTGTTGCACTAGATGTTAAATGTTGAATAAAGTGCTCGATAGGGCCCACATGGTCGTGCGTAGAAGCTACTAGCAGATTTCTCGTGCGTAGACGCTGGTGCAACTGATTCGTTAAGCGTCGACGTGCGCGCTGTGAAAACCGCAAACCGGTTGGTGGGAGGACCGGTGGAGCGGGCATCCCGAAGAAAACCACATGAGCCAGAAGCGCTACGGGCGGATGGGTTGTTCGGTCGGACGGAGGATGGTTGGCTCGGGTACAGAATAACTGTTCCGTACCCAGGGTATGATTTAGCGGAGTCATATATATAGGAAAATTCCATTCTACCATCCGTGATAGCTACCTTCACCCGTGTATCTCATGTTAGAAGACGCATATGACCCAACGAAAAGTATGTACATGTAGTATATGATGATACTAGACTATCTGGGTGGTATGTAGGTTGAGTATGTAAGCATACTTTGAGTATGTCGAAATACTAATTTCTATATACTAATATAATAATATAATCATAATAAATTTTAAAAATAGGGTTGCTTCTGAATTTTTTCGTGCAAGTCGCTTTGGAGTATCTTAGAATTAGTATACGAACATACTCAAACTGATAAATGAGTATGTAAATATACATACAATGGTATATTGATGGTGATGGTAGCTACAAGCGGTGGTAGATAAAACTCTCTCTCTATATATATATAGGTTGATAGTTAGAATATACGTGTTGAGGCAACGAATATATAAATTGATACCCATGATATATGTAGATTTATAGTCATAATATATACAGATTAATAGGAATCAAGTTGATAGTGTAGAACATTTATCATGATATAACCAATGTTTAAGAAATCAAATACATATAGGCTAGTCTAGTCTATAATCAATAACTTTTTTTATACAAAATACCATAACTTAACCTGTAAGCTCACCTAAATCAACTCTACCTAGTCCACGTGAAGATCACCACGTGATGTCAACGTCCTGTCATTAACATGGGCCAAATAACCCTACTGGACAGCGAACGGTCGCGGGGTTCCACAATCACATAGCATCCTGATGGGCCGGCAGGGTCGACAGGGCCACCGAGATAGGCTATTGGAAGGCCACTGGCAAGGACAGGATCAGTCCCAAGGGTTAATCTCAAAAAAAAAAAAAATCAAGTCCCAAGGGTGAGCGGACAGGGTGGATCATGCATGTTAAGAAATTCCTAATTAAGGGATAATTGTGGGCTCATACCAGATATACCCTGAAGGGTTCCCCACATCTATATAATCAACAACCTTGTATTCATCTATGACTAATGAGAAAGAGGCCCGAAGCTCTACCTATATCTGTGTTCATGTGTTCCTTGTGTTTGTGATGGGAAGGGAAACGGGATCTAGTCTACATCTCCTCATGTCTTATTCTGGGATTGGGATTGGAAAAAATGGATCAGGGATCCGATTCTTAATACATTATCAGCGTGCTCTTCCAACTGGGTGAGTAGTTCTTGATTTTTGGTTTCAGATCAATCTAATATTTGTGGTTGCTAATCATAGATTGATTGTTTATTTTCCCATCTGGATGTTGTATGCGCCGGCGCTTCTATGGCATTGATCACCGCGAGAGAACGCCCGCTCGCCATGGGCCTTGGGCATACCGTAGGCCAGCCGGAAAGAACAACAAGGGACATGACCCCGGCCGCTCGTCATTGTTCCGCGGCCACCGCGCGCGATGTTGACCACGATGCACGCAAGAGAAGGCAGCCGCATCCGGTGAATCGTTCTTGATTGTTCGGTCCTATCTTTTTTTACAATTACTAATTCAGATTGATCGATTGTTTTCTATCTGAATTTTTTATGCGTCGGCGCTCCTCTGCGAGCGCACGCCGATCACCCTGAGAGGATTCCTCTGGCATGGCCATTGGACCCGCCGGCCATGTCGTCTCATCTGCTGCCCTGCTACTTGGATGAACGGAAGGCCCATGCATGCGTGGAACAGGATCTTGCGTGTGTTCAACGTATACATGCAATGCAGGTGCATGCGCCGCCTCCTGACGTCGGTCCGGCCGGCGGCCGCTCAACGCGTGATGGATGCAGCTGTTTTGATTTGGTCTATCTCCACGGCGAGGGAGATGTTATGCATGCATATTCTTGATTTTTAGCATCGAGTCTATATCGGTTATTTTATTAATCTTAGATTGATGATTTTTGTCTTTTTTTCAATCTCCGTTTGGTCGCGAGACTCGTGTACTCGCGCATGTGCTCTACGGGCTCGACGATCCATGCCGCCAAGCAGTACACTGGCGGCAATCGATCTGCCAAATCCCCACGCGGTGATCGTTACCGTACCCATACATTGGGGCGTCCAGAAGTTGTCTGACGACATCGCCGCCACCGCCGGTGGCCTTCGCGATCACGGCCACGGCGCTGGCCGCTGCCGCTAGCCCGCGTCGATTCTTCATCATGCAGACAGGTCACTGGCCTAGTCTATATGTCCTACGCGGCACGAATCCACCTCGACATTGAGACATCGGTTTGTCGTGAACCATCATTCTATCTCACTTCTACTAAATTAATCTGGTTGATTAATTTCTGTAGATGAATACGTACAACAGATTAATTGTGTTTACAATCTAGTAGACCGTTTTGTAACTCTGAATCAGATTGCCACACTTTGTGGATCTGTTTGATATGGACTAAGACGCCGGCTATCCCACCATGCTATGCATGTACGCCGTCGCATCCTTTGCATCGCTGGTCACCCCAACGCAAAGAACGTAATCTGTGCGTACGCCGGCGAGTTCTAGTACATAAAGCTTCCCAAGCACTACGTTCTGGTTGACACCAACGCGTTTAGCGCGTAAGCCAAGCGCTACGTTCTGGTTGACACCAACGCGTTTAGCGTGTAAGCCAGTAAACCTGTTATGCGCGGTGCCGCCTGAAGTCGCACTTTAACTAAACCTTTTTTCATGTGAATAATAGCCTTGTTCGGCCATCTTAGGTCGTTGTTGTGGCTCTGTCGGCCATTGCTGGTTGCTATAGATCAAAATATGCTTTGCATGCATTACATTTTATCTAGATCACGTTCTAACAGACAAAGGGTCTGGCCATATACTCTATACCATGCGCCTGAAGCCACAAAACACGTCAAATGCCCATAATAGAAAATTTAACCTTTTCGATATATTTTCTACTAGATTAAAATCCTGCAGATTACTTTCTAGTAGATTACTTTTGCTAATAGATTGGTTTTGCTAGCTCTATAATCAAATTGGTTGATTTTGCTAGCCTACTGTTCACTAGAACCGTTTGTAGTTTTCCTAGGCAGCGTGTGTGTATATTGATCATGGGATTGACTCGTATGACTCGTATGTCATGTGCGGTACATTTGCCTGAAGCACAGTGCATCGCTGGCACCTGTAGCTGCCACCCTACAGTTGAGCAGAGCATCTCCGCTATATGCTAATGTGCATGTTCCCATGCATATGACGCCGCCATCCTGACGGTCGCGGACGAGCCTCCCACTTCGCCACTTCCTGTCAGCCATACTGTATGGTATATTGTTGTGTGGTCCTTGCTCGTCGAAGAGCTGCCTTGCGAGTCACGCCAACCCAGCTTTATATCAATTTGTTCCCTTGCATTTATTTGTTTCTATATGATTTGATATTTGGTGACATAATATATTTATATATATCGCCAAGAGGCCATAATAATTATCAGAAAATCATATAATGCTTGGAGACATGGGAAATTAATGAAATATCGATGATGACACCACACTCTATTTCTTTGCTCTCTCTTCATGCATAAAGTTAATTTACCTGAAGTAACCCGAAATAATATAACATGATGCATGAAATTTGTTTCCATAATAAGACATCACAAACAGGGATTATATTTATATGCTCGAATGGTGAGCTAGTAATACCTTACCATTGTTCTAAATATCAGATAAAGGCTTACAATCTCGGTTATAAAGTGCACAACCCGATGTTGGCATCTTTCTCTCTTTGCTGCTGAAAAAGCATGAGGTGTACATAATGATATAAATAGTAATACCCCGCCTCCTAGCGACATGAAGTTGTAAGAACACGCTAACAAGTTGTTAGTAATATTCTGAGAATTTTCTACCATGTTAGTGTGGAAAACGATTGTATGTTCCCGAAGAATTACATATCTTGTCTTAGTTAGGACTGTATTTGCTCATATAGCATATAATTCTCAGAATCACACAAAGTCACCGAATAGACTTCGACGATTATTACTAAACAAGTATGTAGTATACTATTAAGTATAAGTGTAAGCCGAATGGTAAAGGTTAGTCCCTGATGACAAGTTGTTTGCGCAGCTTTGTAGCAAAGCTAATTTGGATAGCACCATTTCGTAGATTGTTCGAATCTACTACTGATCTACCAAAAACTAAAAATAACAGAAAAAAGATTATGAATCCCACATCACTGCAGAGCTTGAAGCTAAATTGGGCGCTGGAAAGCCATGAAAACCTTATCTATAAGGCTGCTAGTGATTATAATTTGTGAAAGAAATTTGTAGACCTTGAGATTGCCCGTTGCATTCTCTTATCTTTTTCAAGTCTTATGATGATTTATACATATGAGAGTAGCATGAATTGTTTTGAGCTAGTCCCAGAAAGATCTTGGTCAACTTTTTGCTCTTGCCAAGCAATCATCAGCCTTTGCTTAGTCAAAAATTTTACACTACAATGATATTTCCCATGCAACATGAATTCTTGGCCTTGTCTGTTCTATTCTAAAAGCTTCTCTTTTTGCTGAACAATGAAGAGATTGAAATTATGCTTGATAGGACAATGGTATATAAAATGAGGAGAAAATTTGCCTTGTAGGCAGTTTGTACCACGAATAAGTAGCTTGGAAATCTTTTGATCGACAAGTGTTAGCATCAACCACCTAAAGTTGTGATTGTGCTATGAGTTTGTACATAATACATATTAGCCACATGTTTTTGATTAGTTGTACCGTGCACTTGAAAATGCAAGTAGTACTCCAACATGTCGATCGAAAGTCCAACCCTTGCCTTGAACTGCATGCTGGCTCATTCCCTTGCCTGTACTTAGGCTATTGCTAAATGTGGTTGAAGCTCTCTATCAAAAGAACTATACCGATAAATGTTGCACATAATGGTTGATGCCTAATTTAATAATGGTATGAGTAATTGGGTAAACCATGGCAATAAAAAATGAGTCAGACTATATAACTCTGCATACAAATGCTTGGCAGCATCGGCCTGATGCCGTGCACTTTTCCCTGAAGAATTTCTATGGATCATTAGCGGTAATTATGCGTCTCACTTGAAGCTGAGCCTAATCTTTTTTAGCAGAGATACAGAAATGCAGAGTTCATGCCACCGATTAATTTAAGTCTGAGCTCACTGCATATGAAGATATAAATTTAAAACCCCCATCTTTTTAATATGCATAAGATTTCCTAAACAAATCACCACCAGAGCATACATTGGTCACTACCAGAAGATTGTGGCTGGGGATTTTTGTTAGATATATAGAGTTGTATATGGTCTTGTATAGTACCACATTGGGTGTTAGATGTACTCCAAGCCATATTCGGCATATATAATGATAGGTCACCCCCCATCTCGGGTGTGTGGTGTTTGCCCAATATTCTACATGGTATAGAGCCTAACCTAGGGTTTCTGTGCCCCCCTCCCCTCCCTTGCGCGCCTCTCTGTCGCGCCCTTCCCACCCTCCTCCGCTGTCTACCACACCACCGGCGCCGCCTCCTTCCTGGCTGCGCTCCTGCCTCGCGCCTCGCCTCCTCGGCCTGATGCGACGCCTCACAAATTACATCTGTGAATGTCCTGCGTCACCCACGCGGACTCTTCCGACGACGACAGCGACCCCGCTTCCTCCGTCGGCCTCTCCTTCCTCTTCGGCGGCTACTCTTCCGGCACTCTTGCTGCGCACGGCATTGTTTTTCATCTCTCCTGTCCATACACTTCGGCACAAAATGGCAAGGCTGAACGTATCCTTCGTACGCTCAATAATTCAGTGCGCACCCTTCTCCTTCAAGCCTCCATGCCGCCAGCCTATTGGGCTGAGGCACTAGCTGCAGCCACATACTTGATGAACCGACGACCATCTTCTGCCATAAACCATGAGCTTCCCTATCACCGTCTCTATGGTTCTCCGCCAGCTTATGATCATCTTCGTGTTTTCGGCTGTTTGTGTTATCCTAACTTGCAGGCCACTTCACCACATAAGCTGGCACCTCGCTCCGCGGCTTCCGTATCCTTGGCCGGTTGCGACGCTTCACAGATTGCCTCTGTGAATGTCCTGCGTCACCCACGCGGACTCCTCCGACGACGACAGCGACTCCGCTTCCTCCGTCGTCCGCTCCTTTCTGTTTGGCGGCTACTTCTCCGGCGACGAGCTCGACGACGCCATGGCTGCCAACTACGCCTCCATCAACATCCAGACTCATGTTCCCCTCAAGCTGGAGCTGCGTTCCCCCAACTACACCAAGTGGAGCACCTTCTTCGAGTCGTTGTGTGGGAAGTTCGGCCTTCTCGCACACATCGACGGCACGCCTCCTCCCGATCCACGCACCGACGACTGGAATAGGGCTGATTTCTGCGTCCGCAATTGGCTGTACGGCTCCGTTGCCGATGCGGTCCTCGACTTCGCCATGGCGCCCAACCAGACCGCCCATGCTCTATGGACGGCCATTGCCGCTCACTTCCAGGCGAATCAAGCCCCTCGCGCCATCTACCTGAGTCATGCCTTTCACTCCATGACTCAGGGAGATCGTTCGGTCGAGGACTACGGGAACGAGATGAAGAAGGCTGCTGATGCTCTTCGTGATGTTGGGCAGCCTGTGGCGGAACCTACTCTCCTCTTCAATCTGCTACGTGGAATCAACCCCAAGTTCAGCACTGCTGCTGATATGATTGCCGCCACTGCCGGCATGACTTTCACCACCGCTCTTGATCAGCTCAAGTTGAAGGAGTTGCGCCTGGAGAACGAAGCGAAGGTCGCTGCCACCACTGCTCTTGCTGCCACCTCCTCTTCCGGCTGCAGCAGTGCTGACTGCCGCTCCTCGAAGCCGCAGCAGCAGCCTCAGCAGCAGCAGTCGCATGGCGCCGGCAGCTCTACTGGCGGTCAGCGGCGCAAGAAGTTCAACGGCAGGCGGAACAACAGCGGCGGACAGCAGCCTCGCACCCCCCTCCCTGCTGGCCCGTGGATTTGCATCAATCCACAAGCACTTCAGGGGACGCCGGGTTTTGGCGGCAGCAACAGCGGGCAGTGGCGTGGCGGACAGGGCCTCCTTGGTCCTGGTCCGCAGGCCAATGCCGCCTTTGGCTCCTTCCCTCAGGCGCCGGCTCAGCTCCCCTCGTGGGACTCGGCCGGATTGGTCGCGGCACTTCAGCAGATGGCTCTTCAAGGCAACGCTTGGGTGATGGACACTGGCGCCTCTACGCATATGCACTCCTCGGATGGTATACTTCTCTCCCGTCTCCCAGCTGCTTATTCTTCGATTACTGTAGGCAATGGTGCACGTATTCCTGTCACATCTAGAGGTTCCTCCATCCTTAAAACCGATACGTCTAATTTTGCGTTAAACAACGTCCTTGTCGCTCCATCACTTGTTCATAACCTTCTATCTGTCCGTCAGTTCACCCGCGACAATAGTTGTTCCGTTGAATTTGACGCCTCTGGTTTTTCTATTAAGGAACTCAGCACGGGGCGTGTGATTCTTCGTTGCAATAGTGCCGGCGAAAGAGCCACAAAGAGCTCACTCCACAAAAAATTATCAGCAGGTCTGTTTGTTCATGCATGATCCTCACGAGTCTCATCTGGTGTTTCTTAAGCGCATCTTGCGCTATGTCAAGGGTACCCTATCCTATGGTCTTCGGATTGGCACTGGTCCGATTGATTCTCTTACGGCATACTCTGATGCTGATTGGGCAGGCTGCCCTGATTCTCGACGTTCTACCTCTGGAAATTGTGTCTTTCTTGGCGATACATTGGTCTCTTGGTCGTCAAAGCGTCAAACTACAGTTTCTCGTTCCAGTGCAGAGGCAGAATATCGGGCTGTTGCTCATGCAGTTGCTGAGTGTTGCTGGCTACGACAACTTCTTCACGAGCTTCATGTTCCTCTCTCCAAGGCGATGCTCGTCTTCTGTGACAATGTTAGTGCAGTGTATATGGCCGCCAATCCTGTTCATCATCGACGAATGAAGCACATTGAGATTGATATTCATTTCGTCCGCGAGAAGGTGGCTTTGGGTGAAGTTCGCGTTCTTCATGTTCCTTCATCGCGTCAGTTTGCTGATATTATGACTAAGGGTCTTCCTGTACAGTTATTTACAGATTTTAGGTCCAGTCTAGGCGTTAGTCCACCTGCGACTGCGTTTAAATACAATTGTAAATGCTTGTACCTGAAGTAGATGTGGATATACCCGGGATTAATATCATATCCACATTTGACTTATTGGTACGATGTACTTCTGCGGGACGCCTGCAAATGTGATCCAACGCCCTTAATCAAAGCATATGCTCTTGATGAAAATTCACGTTGTATGTGAAAATTCTCCTTTAATGAACTCACCCTGCTGGTGATTTACCTCATGAAGAGGCACATCCTGAAGATGAAATTTCTAGCGATGCGCGCAATATCATAGCGCTAGGAATATGGAACAACAACAAATCTTTCATTTTAGGAAATGACAAAGATGCTAATTCAATATTGTGGGAAACAAAAGTGTCGACACCAATCTTGCCTCTCTAATTGCAATGATTCTCCTCGAGAGAACCCGGATCCGGAATAAAGTCCTAGGCGCGAGTGCTTGAAGCTCTCTTATCGGGTCAAATGAAAAATGTAATTGAGGCTGAACCAAATATCGCAAAGTGAAAGGTCTGAGCCTGAAGTTCGGACAATTATGGGTCATTTTTTATATAATAGGTGGTGAAAGCGATGGTTCAAGTGGTCTTCGAATGGACCAATCCCCATGTGTGTTGTACAAAAAAAGTTCCGTTATGTAATATATCTGGCAAAGGCATGAACAAAAATATGCAGTTAATAGGATTCTAAAAATCCATCATGAGATCCCAGTAGGACTCAAAATTTTGAATGGTAAATAAGCAACATTGAAATCTCATACCAATATTACATTTCCAAAGAAGTTTGTCTTCTTTAATAAAAACTACTATATGTAGAGAGAATACCTCCCTGTTGAGAGGATATTTCCCTGAAGGATTTTTCTTGAAGAAAATAAAAACTAGTCTGAGTTGAACACCAAAATTTGATAATTTCTTCCTTGAAGAAGACCCATATAAGACCTGAGAAAGTATGAAAGGAGGAACCAAAAGATCAGAACATTGCCATATTTTTATATGTGCATTTAGAAGTTTATATAGTATGTTTCTATCTCCTATACATTTTCCACCAAGAGATTTGGAATGGTGGTATCCTCTAATACCCTGAAGGTAGAAACCCAGAAGGTATGGTGTTACTGGCAATTATATCCCCATTATGCCAGTATGACAGACTAAAATTGGGTATATGATCAATTAAGATTATTGAAGGACTATAGATGGTCTTTGATGGACCTTTGCCCTTTTGTTACGCGTTTTAGAGCTGCAATTGATTAAATCTTGGATAAATCTATTGTATTATACAATATATAAATATTGTGGCTTATGATAGAGATGGAAATATGACACCCTAATTTTTCTTCTCGTTATTCTAGAAGAATAATGCATATCTTGAAGTATATGTTAGAATATGTTAGAGTAAAGGCTTCAACGGATGTTGTCGCCAGGGGGAGCAAATGATTAGTGCTGATCTTAATTTATGAGACATTGAGTATCCTAAAGTATGCCTTGAAGGCATCAATTTGATCTGAAGGATCTTTGATAACTTAAGATCCGTAGAATGATACTGCAAATCAGAGTGGCTTACCTACATTTACCTCTTGTGTTCTAGAAGATATTTGAGGTGAAATTTCTGAATTGATTCTTGCAGTGACGTGCAATTTATTTGCTAAATATTTATATGCATATGCTACCAGAAGAAAATTTTCTTGCCATAGTGAAATGGTCTTGTTTGGTTCAGAGGGAGTACATCTCCTAATAGGTAGCCATTGCCGAGTATTCTATTGTGTATAGAATTATATGATCCAGAAGATTGTAATTTGTCTTATAGACCATTGTTGTACTCTTTTTTCCTTAGTGAGTTTTCCTGAAGTTTCTCACATAAGGTTTTTAATGAGACAACGGTGTGTAAATGCAATTCTTGTGTAAATGCACTCTTTCTCCATATTTTTCCCACTGGGTTTTTGGAGTTTTGACGAGGCATGAGTTCGTTGTGGTACTCGCCCAAGGGGGAGTGTTAAGAAATTCCTAATTAAGGGATAATTGTGGGCTCATACCAGATATACCCCTGAAGGGTTCCCCACATCTATATAATCAACAACCTTGTATTCATCTATGGCTAATGAGAAAGAGGCCCGAAGCTCTACCTATATCTGTGTTCATGTGTTCCTTGTGTTTGTGATGGGAAGGGAAACGGGATCTAATCTACATCTCCTCACGTCTTATTCTGGGATTGGGATTGGGAAAACTGGATCAGGGATCCGATTCTTAACAATGCACGAGTACCGCACAACCGAGCCAGAGTTCGAGTCTGGTGAGCAGGTAAACCTAAGCACATGGATGCTTTTCTTATGGTCTTTAAATTTCATAGTGGAAAATGTTGGTACATATGCACGCTTCATAGTTTAGTTTGTGAATGGGAAATATAACACAGTATCTTGTTCACATAAGAACAGTCCCTCGAATATACTTTGGTTCCAGCTGGTAAAATTAGAGTTCTAACTTTTGTTGCAGTGACAGCTTAAGCATGTAGGAAACCGGTGCTTTGCTCCTGATGTCCAACTGTTATTTCATTACCTGACGGAATATCTGCTGCTTTCAGGGTGGTTATGTCCTTTATCGCCTCTTCCGGAAGCAAGAAGAGAAGCCTGAGCGCCCTAGCCCAGAGGAAATGGATAGGAGTGGCTACTCGCCTGCTTCTTCTTGCTCGTCACCGAACAACATAGATGGAGTAACCAGTGACTGTTGAGTGTTATTTTGGGAGTAGTTTCATGGAACTACTTGTTTTGCTATGATGCTTTATGTAGTGATCATGTTAATTGCAGACACTTGTGGTGTGGAGAACCTACTCCTTTTGATATTTTCTATAATGCTCATGTAAGTTGGCGCTTACGTCATGGTTGAATGTTGATGATATGATACATTTACTTTAATGTTGATATGACCCAAGTAATTTAATACTAATGTCATGTATTTTTTCTATTCCCATATTTTTATGATTTATTCTGATAATTTACTAATTAATTTGGGCATTTTTCTGAGTTTTTATGAAATTATCCTGATTTTCTGTGAAATTTTTGATTTGTTTACGAATTTTCCTGATTTTTTAATTTTCCTGAATTTTCGTAAATTATTGTGACATTTGATAATTTAATTATGAATTTTCTTACTTATTTCCTGATTTAAAATTATTTTTGTCATTTTTAAATTATTTTCTAATTTTCATAATTATTTACCGTTTTAAATTTATTTTTGTCATTTGTCTATCTATCTATAATATAAGGATGCAATACTTTCGAAAACGATTCTCATCCAAAAAAATCCTACCCACCCCTCACGGAGGACCCACATGTCAGGTCCCATGGTGGAAACGACATGGAAAGTTTTTAAAAAACGATGTTTCTAGCGAGTTTTTTACCGCTTTAGACATTACTTTTCTCATCATGGAATTCCTTTACCCACTCTATATACCCACCAAATCTATTTTTTTGTACCCAGCTATACCACCCTTCTTTCCGCGTACGGCAGCCATGGACGGTTGCGCTGTGGCGGCGGCTGCCGCGGCGACCGCGGATGGCCACACATCGACCGCCTAGGGGTGACAACGAACGGAATAACCCATTTTCAGTGCCGGGTTTAAAAACCGGCACTGATAAGCTTGATAGATATAAAAATGTATAACTTTTGTATTTGAAGTCGGATGAAGATAAACTTCATATCAAAATTGTAGAGCTCAAAAAGATCTAAAACTTTATAGCTGACAACATTTTCATTTGTAATAACTTAGATAATGAAATATTTGAAATAATATCTCACACTCAGTAAACGATCTTAAATGCAAACAAAGTCAACATCAAAGTTGCAGTACTCCATGAGATTTACAACTTTTTATGTGACGATGCCATGACCCGTCCATTATTCATATTTATATTCTTTCAAATATGGACAAGTATATACTCATAAGACGTATAATTCATATTTATAATTTAATGGACAATATAATTCACATATTTTAGTATTTTTAAATGGTCAAAACATAACAATCTCAATACTTATGTTTAAATTGTTTTTGCTTTCACATATGCTCATACACATGCACCTTTTTCTTCGAATGCCCATTTAGCCAAGTATGCTGAATCTTCATGGGCATTGATTGGGATCCCGCCTTATCCATGCTTGACATGTTCATACAGGCGCGTCAGGCTTTTGCGTCCAACATATTTAGAGAGATGGTGGCCCTCGCAAATTTGCGTAGGTAGTTAGTTTTTTATACTAATATTTAGGTTTTTTAACTTAAATATTTATTTAAATATCTATTGTTCCATTGAGAATATGGTTTGTCCAGTTGTGTCCAAACTAACATATCATTCTTTTACCATAATGTATGTGCCACATAGTATGAATTAATAATGCAAGCTTATATTTACTAATTATATTTGACATTGATTTTTTTATCAACTTATAATTTCCTTATTTATTTAATTTAGAATTTAACTATTTATTTACTCTAATCGATGGACTTTGGTAAATATAGACGGTTAGATCTTACCTTACCAAAAACCAATAGTTTGTATTATTTCTATTTTAATTAATATGGTAATAACATTATATTAATAAGATTAACTCCACTGATGCCTCTTAAACCAGACTCTCTAAATACTAAATGGAGGCTACCTCTATTTATTAAATGTCACAAAAATGCTACAACTCCAGTAATAGTCCTCATAAATATAGGTAAAAATTCATCATCAAAGTTGTACAATACCTGAATTTCTTCGCTTTGTTTTTTCTAAATCTGCTGCTTCTTACGCTGGCTCGATCGTTAACGAAGACCATCAAATGGGTTTGAGTGTGGTCAAACCATTTGATGGTCTTCGATGAGTGCTGAGCATGACCATAATGATGCTCAATCTCGGCAGCGATTCGCTCCCTTTGGATATGGAGAACTTTTCTCTCTCGTTGTGCTCACAATCTTGGTGAACGCCCTAAATCTGAGCACATTTCGTCAGTTACATGTGCAAAACAATGTGGTCTCATCCGCTCATTGTTGAATGCTATACAATCTCAGTTTCTTCTCTTTGTTTTTCCTCTCTCTACTCCTTATTGTACTAACTCGTTAACAAAGACCATCAAACAGGTTTGAGCGCGGGTAACCCATTTGATGATCTTACACTTGTGTTGGCAAAGACACTAAGTGCTGAGCGCGACCATGGTGTTTAATCCCGACAAAATTTCGCTCCCTTCGGATAGTGAGAATTGTTCTTGTTGTGCTCACAATTTTGTTGACGCCCTAAATCTGAGCACCTCTCACTGAGTATACGTGCAGATCGACGTGTTATCCGGCGCTCATTGTTGAACGTTGACTCCTATATAGTGGAACGTGGTACCATCTCTTTTTCTCCTTTTTTTTCAACGACACTACCAATGCCCCCTCCTCTATCTCTCTCCCTCTATCCCCCTTCTCTCTAGTGGCAGCAGCGGCGGCGAGGGCTGCTGGCCTCCGGTGGAAGGTGCGTGGGCGGCTCCTGCGGCGGCCGCAGATAGCTCCCGCGACGACGACAGCGGCGGATGGCCACACGACGGCCGCGGACAGCTGCATGGCGGCAACAGCGCAACGGCCGCGGAGGGATGGCGGCAGACGGAATAATATAGACCGTTAAATCTTTATCAAATCCGATGACATATATATTCCTTTTTAGGATTAACGGAATAAACAGCGGACGGTCGCGCGGCGACGATGAAGGACTCCAGCGGTGGCCACGGATGGCCGCGCGACAACGGTGGAGGGCTCCTGCCGCGGCCGTTCGTGGCCTCGTGGAGATGTTGGAGGCCTCGTACGGCGGCCACAGACAGCGGCGTGGCGGCGGCTGCACGACGATCGAGGAGGGGTGGCGGCGGACGGAATAATGTAGACCATTAAATTTTTATTAAATCCAACAACATATTTTTTTGGATTAACAGAATACACGGCGAACGGTCGCGCCGCGACGATGAAAGACTCCCGCGGTGGCTACGGACAGTCGCGCGACGACGGTGGAAGGCTCCTGTAGCAGTCGTCCGCGGCCATGCGGAGATGTTGGAGGCCTCCTACGGCGGCCACGGGCGGCTGCGAATGGCTCCTGCAACGGCCGCGGACGGCCATGCGGCGACCATGGAGGGGTGACAGTGGACGAAATAAACCGTTAGATCTTCATAAATTGGACGATAGGACTACTTATGTTTTGAGCCTGGCAAATCACTACGTAAACAAGTCATTTTGTTCGTGGTGCTTGCCTGTGGTTTGGCAGCTTGTGCGAATGAGCATGGTCACGCGGGGGATTAGTTTCATGGCTCTAAATTCTTTTAAGGAACATGGCTAGGATTAAGTTTAATTGGAAACTAATGTTTCTTAAATGGATGGAAGGAGCCTATGCAAGATGTGTTTTACTACCTTCCATTCGGCTGTCCACGGCTGGCGCGCGAACCGTCCAATGCCGCTGCGTTGCAACCGTCTCTGGCCATCGTAGCAGGCCTCCATTGTCGTCGAGAGGCCATCCGCCGCCGCCGCACAGCCGTCTATGGCCGCCGTAGGAGGCCTCCATCGTCGCCGCGAGGCCATCCAATGCCGCCGGCAACCGTCTATGGCCGCCGTAGGAGGCCTTCACCGTCGCCGTGTGGTGTTCCGTGGCAGTCGCGGGAATCCATCCGTCCAATGCCGCCGCCGCGTAGCCATCTATGGCCGCCATAGGAGGCCACCACCGTGGTCGCGTGGCCTTCCGTGGCCGTCGCGGGAATCCATCGCCGTCGCGGCCGCGGGAGCCCCCCGCGTGTCTTTGGAGTTCGGGGTCCAGCCGCTCCGCGCGCCGCTAGAGGCCGGGGCTGAAGGTTGCCGGCCGGGGAGACCGATACTCCTCAGCACTGCTACCATCCAATGCCGTTGCTGTGCAACCGTCTGTGGCTGCCGTAGAAGGCCTCCATCATCGTCACGAGGCCGTCCGCGGCCGCCGCGCGAGCCATCCAATGCCGCCGCCGCGTAGCCGTCTATGACCGCTGTATAAGGCCTCCATCATTGCCGCGAGGTCGTCCAATGCCACCGCCGCACCTCTGCGGTCGCCTCGCGGCCGCCGCACAAGCCGTCCAATGCTGCTGCTACGCAACAGCCTATGGCCACCGTAGGAGGCCTCCACCATCACCACATGGCCATCCATGGCTGCCGCGGGAATCCATCGTCGTCGCCGCCGCGGGAGCCATCCGCGGTCGCCATGGGAGCCACCCGCGCGTCTTCGGGGTCAGGCCACTCCGCGCGCCGCTGGAGTCCGATGCTGAAGGCTGCCAGCCGGGGAGACCGACACTCCTCGCCATTGCTGCCGCCACTAGAGAGAGGGGGATAGAGGGAGAGAGATATAGTGGGGGAGTGTGGCGTCTGTGAATGAAAATGAGAAAAGAAGATGTGTGTTCTTACGTGTTGGTAGTTGGTATAGAATATAAGATATAGAGGATAACGAGTGCAGATGAAATTTATATAAAGGAGAGAATCTCGATGATTAGACAATAATATTCTTTTTAGAGGATGAGAATAGAATACGACAAGTGCGAGCAGCCTGAAGCCCCATGTGTCCTACCACATTCTTCTATATAGGAGGCAATGTTTAACAATGAGTGGAGGACAACACATCAATATGCACGTGTACCTGATGAGAGGTGCTCGAATTTAAAGCGTTCAATAAGGTTCTGAGCACAGCGGGAGAAAACGACTCTCCCTGTCTGAAGGGAACAAATCGCTGCCGGGATTGAGCATCATGACCGCACTCAACACTCAGTGTTTTTACCAATGCAAGTGGAAGATCATCAAATCAAATGGGTTACTAGCGCTTAAACCTATCCGATGGTCTTTGTTAATGAGTTGGTGCAAGGAGCAGAGAGAGGAAAAACAAAGCATAGAAATTAAGATGGTGTAGCGTTAACAATGTGCTTAGATTTAGGGCGTTCACCAAGGTTGTGAGCACAATGAGATAGAAAAATTCTCCATATCCGAAGGGAGTGAATCGTTGTCGGGATTGATCATCACCATGCCCACGCTCAGCACTCATAGGAGATCATCAAATGGTTTGCCCACACTCAAACCCATCAAATACAATTAGTAAATATAAGATTGCATCATTAAATCATACAGTGTGCCACATACATGATGATAGAAAATGATACGTTAGTTTGGACACATTTGGACAAATCATATTGATAATGGAACAACGGATATTAAAAATTATTTAAGTTAAAGAAACCTAAATATAAGTATAAAAAACTAGCTACCCGCGCAAATTTGCGAAAACGCTTCTCACCCAAAAAATTCTACCCACCCCTCACGAAGGACCCACATGTCAGGTCTAATGGTGGAAACGACGTGGAAAGTTTTTAAAAAACGATGTTTCTAGCGAGTTTTTACCGTTTTAGGCATTATTTTTCTCACTATAGAATTCCTTTACCCATCCTATATACCCACCAATAAATCTATTTTTTTTTGTACCCGGCTATACCACCCTTCTTTTCATCTATTATTTGTTTTCATTGACACGGTGTGGATGGAAAGAAAAAATCTATTGATTTTCGTGCGCACCGAGTCCAAGACGTGCATCGTAGTGTCTCCTTGCGTGTGACCGATTGGAGCGAAGGTAAGACTACCTCCAACAGGGTACCCATATGGTAACCCAAACCCAAAATAGGTATCACACAGTGTATTTGGGTATCAAAACCACCCTCCAACAGCGGATGCAAACCGGGAACCCATTTTGCCTCGCCCGCGACACGGAAGGCAAAAATGAGTCGTCCTCCCACCGCGACGCATTCGTCTGGCGACCGTAGTGGTGGGCCCACGACGGACCGTGGCCGGCGAGGCGAGGCGAGCTCGTGGCAGCTCCGCGGCGGCGCTTCCAAGCGAGGCAGGCCCGAGGTGGCGCTTCCAGGCCGGAGCAGGCCGCGGCTGCCGGCGGGGAGGAGGAGCAGGCCGCGTCCACCATGGCCGGGAGGAGGAGGAGCAGGTTGCGCCCGCCATGGCCAAAAGGAGGAGGAGAAAGGCGAGGCCGGGGCGGAGGAGGTCGTGGCTGACGTGGAGGAGGAGGAGGTCGCGGCCGGCGTTGGGGCTCCGGGGAGGAGAAGGAGGCTCCGCAGCCGAGGCGGGGCCCTGGGGCGGCGGCGGCTGCCATGGCCGCGACGGCAGGGAGGAGGAAGCAGCTCCGCGGTCGGCGGTGCGGCTGCCATGGCCGCAACGGCGGGGAGGAGGACGCGGCCAGCGGCGGGGCTTCGGGGAGGAGGAGGCGGCTCCGCGGGTGGCGGCG
>OAMR01000276.1:1082725-1101992 GCA_900205405.1 Echinochloa crus-galli | reverse complement strand
GGGGGGGGGGGGGGGGGGGCAGCGGCGACTCCATCATGTGGCCCCTCAGTTTGCAAGACTACAGGGAACCATTGTAGCGGACTTGGGATGCGTCGGGGCTACGAACGCCGCGGTGCATCGGATTGTTCTCAAAGATGATATCAACAGAAGAATGGTAGGATATAGGAATAGAAACGGTACTGCACACTAACATGCAATCAACAAGGTTGGTGGTTTAGCTTCAATTGTGTCCTGTACAATTTACCCGTAGCAACGCACGGGCACTTTTGCTAGTTTTTAAAAAACGATGTTTCTAGTGAGTTTTCGCCGTTTTGGACATTACTTTTCTCACCATAAAATTTCTTTATCCACCCCGTGTACCCACCAATAACTTTATTTTTTTTCGTTGCCTGTTTCGATTTGAAGAGACCGAATTACCGTGCATGCATCGGACATAATATCATGCTGTCACTAACGTGATGAAGCGGGACTAGAAGACGCGGCGGCCTGCATAAATCCCCAGCGCTTGCTACCACAAAACACTTCAAGGAGTACGCGGCCAGGCTCGGGAGCTTCCATGGCGACGACAAGGACTAGGAAACGCTGTCGGAGGCGCTCTACATCGTGAGCATGGGCACCAACGACTTCCTGGAGAACTACTACGGCGTCGCTCCGTCGGACTACGCCGGCTACCTCCTCGGCGTCGCGGAGTCCTTGGCGCGGGCGCTGCACGCGCTGGGGGCGTGCAAGCTTGACCTCAACCAGCTGTCGCGCGATGGGGTGCCTCCCGTTGGAGCGCCGAGCGGCTACGGGGCGTGCACGGAGGAGTACAACGCCGTGGCGAGGGGGTTCGACGTGGGGCTCCGGGACTTGGTGGCGCGGCTCGACGGCGAAGGCGGCGCCAGAGTAGTGTATGGCAACGTGTATGGCGCGGTGACGGAGGTGCTGACGGACCCAACGGCGCACGGGTTCGAGGACGTCGGCGCCGGGTGCTGCGGCGCGACGGGGAGGTTCGAGATGGGGTTCATGTGCAACGTGGCGAGCCCGCTGACGTGCGACGACGCCAGCAAGTACGCGTTCTGGGACGCCATCTACTCCACCAACCCGAACACCTCCACCACTTCATCGCCGACCGGAAGATGAACACCACGCTCTACGTGTTCCCGTAGGGAAACACTAAATTATTAATCCATGAATCTATGTGGTCGTTCAACTATTCGGTGAAACCGTAAAAGGACACACTGAGACATGCACGTGGAGATATGTTCGTGATCGAATTGGTGTTGCTCGGTGGCGGCACCATCATCTTTGTGCCGGAGCACATCATCTTGATTCTTGACATTCTAACCAGACTGCCGGCGAAGCAGCTCTGCCGGCTCCGGTGCATATGTAAGGCGTGCCACGCCCTCATCTCCGATGAGACCTTCGTCGCCGCGTGGAAACCTAGCGCCGCATTGCTCATCGTCGGCGTGTTAGGTGAGGTTGCGGCATGTAAAAATTTATCGAGATCATATAAAATATTAAGCTTTGATTAGAATTTTAGATGTTTGATTAAATTTGTATGAATGAATAACTTAACACCTGTTTGTCATAATTTGTTGGAAATATTTATTTGGTTGTATCATTCTCTATACTCATATTTATAGTATGTTGCAACTATTTGTTTCTTATAACCAGTATGTATGATTGACTTTCTTCCCTAGCTTGTGATTGTTCATAAAAAGCAGAGGAAATCGCCGTTACAATTCGTTCATGTAATAGACAAACTGATTTTAATGTCCTCTTCCTGTAGTATTTTGATGTATTAATGGAGTCCGAGGGTGACAAGAAGTCTAGCCGTAGTCGCTACATGATGTATGAAGCTCCCCTTGGCTACAACATTGAGGACGTTCGACCTGCCGAAAGGGTAAAGAAATTCCAGTCCGTTTTTAGTTTCTAAAAGTTTTTAGATGAAAACATTGCTAGCTTGTCGGGTTGAGATCGGTGAGTTGTATCATTTGCTTTCCTAATGTCCAACTTATAGCAAAGGATATTTATTTTTTCTTTTTTATTTACCTCTGTACCAAACAATCCTTGATATTTGGTTTATATTTTTTTTATTGGATCTATAAATTACAAGTTTGTTTTGTTCCATACTGTTCATCCATTAAATTACTGTCATCTTTCGCTTGAATTTTAAGAAACTACGAAAATGTAAATTTAACTTATTTAAAATACTTAGAATACTTTTTTAAAAAAATTCTAACAAAAAATGTGAAATTTGATATAATTTTAAAAGATAAAATTGTTATTTATTATATTTTTCTAATACACGCGCGTGCCGCGCGTGCATTCTGATAGTTTATAAATAAGGGCAAAACTATTTTTTTTACACATCCATTTGACATCATTAAGTCTCCATCCATAAAAGTAGTGTGCAGGTAAAACTAAGTTGAATGGAAGGCACATAGGTGTCTTTAAATTTTTTAGTAGCGGACTGATAACTAGCAACTTTTTAATGGCATGCAAGGACTCTTTCTAATTTTTTGGCATTTCAGATTTTCTTTTCATTAGAAAAGATGGGATGGATTCTCTGTGAGTAGAGATAACGGAGAGTTGAAAATTTTATATGGATTGCTGGAACGGTAATGCTTACCGTAGGGCGTCCGATGGATCGGACACCCCACGGGCCCATTCCGCAGCATCCCAATAAAAGAACGGTATTTCTAGCGAGCATCGACGCCCGATGCGCGGATAAAAAAAAACTCCCGATCCACCCGACGCCTCCTCGGTTCCTCCGCCCCCCGCTTCTTCCTCCTCGATCCGTCCGGCGTCTGCTCCTCCACACGCGCCGTTACCGCCGCAGCCACCTGCGTCGTCCCCGCCTCCCCGTGCCTCCGTCGACCGGCGTCGTCGCCGTCGCCCCTCGTCGTCTCTGCCTCTCCGCGCCTCCGCCGCCCCGCGTCCCCGCCATGGATGCACGTCGGAGGAGGAAGGGGGAGGGCCATGGGCTGCCGCACCCAACTTCTCCTGATGCCGTTGGCCTAAGCCAGCCATGGATACGGCGGATCCGTCGCTGGCACGAGGTAGGGGAGGGGGTGGCGCACCGGCCATCCTCCGCGGGCGCCGCCGGCGGCGGCCATCTCCTCTCGCGCCGGCGCCATCTACTCGCCATCCTTCTGTGGTTCTCATTTTTTTTGCTAGGGTTTTGCTGCATGTTGCAAGATCACGTTTCACATGTTTCGGATGTTCCAAGAAAATGTTCCAAGTGTTTGATGAGAATGTTGCAAAATTAGATCTGGGATGTTCTAGGGTTTGGCTCCATGTTGCAACAGGTTGCACGAAGTTTGATTGGATGTTTCGTATGAAATTCGATTGGATGTTTATATATGAATGGCATGTTTCATGAAACATGCTCTGATGTTGCGCCGAGAATTTTTACTCAACTCCCGTAGCAACTGGATGATATACGATGGCGTCCGTTTCTGTAGGAGTCCCCAATGTTTCAACCGGTGGCTTTCTTTGTTTCAGATATTGTTCTATGATGTTGCATATATTATTTTTGTATGTTACAAAAAATTTTACATGTTGCATGCAACATCATACCCATGTTGCGGCGGGATTTTTGCCTGCTATATTACCGTCCGATTTTTTTACCCCCGTCGGACGTCCGGGCGCTAGCAAGCCCGTTGCTGGAAGCAAGATATAGCAGTCGAACGACATCTGTTTCTATTGTTATAGCTGATACGGTTTCCTCAAGCACCTACTCCTAGATTTTATGGACATAAAGAAAATCTCTCGATGGGATCTGGGCCCACATCCACTCGCAGGCCATCGGTGGCCCTACTGTCAGTGAGCCAGGCAGGTCCTATGAGTCACCGCGTCAGCGTTATATAAGGGCGTGTTTGCTTGTCTTCCCTGGCGAGGGGCGTGTTTGCTTGTCTTCCCTGGCGAGCCAGGTTGCACCGGATGAACCAGGCTGGCCATAGCCAGGCTTGGCGCATGCAAGGCCTGTGTGTTTGGTTACATGGTTCCTATGAGCCAGGCTGTGTAGAATAAGTGTTTGGTTGCTCGCACGAAGCATGCCGTATGAGAAAAAAAATAATAAACAACTATCATTACAATATTTAATATGTGTAAATATCTTGGTATAACTCTATTTCATCTCATTACTTCTTAATATCATTTAAAATATACCAATATCATTTAATATATACTAATCATACACTATTAACATCATTAACCGACTAATCACTTGCATCTGGCGAGCCTGGCTCCGAAGAAACGGCCACCATTCTCGTTTCTCCAGAGCCTGGCTGGGCAAGGAATCTTGCATCCGGTAAGCCAGGCTCAAGCTGCGATGCAGGCAACCAAACACAAAGATTCTGCATGCGGTCAGCCTGGCTCGGCCGGATGCAGGCAAGCAAACAGACCCTAAAGGCTCGAACCCTGCATGCCCTCCGCAGCTCCTCAACGGTGAGCACCAAAACCCTCCCCGCCGCCGCCTTTCAATCTGTTCTCCACGAAACGCGCACCGCCGCCGGCAATGAACAAGCTTCAGGGCCGTGTGCGGCCCTCCTCTCCACCCTCTTCCCCTCCTTCGCCGGCAAGAGCCGCAATCTCACCACCACCGCTCCCCTGCGCCGCCAGCCGCCGCCGCCACTCCTCCACCCATCAGCCGGCCGCCGCGCCGCCTTCTCCACGCTCCCGTCTTCCACCGCTCGATCCACCGCCGCATCCAAGAAAACGTCTGCGGCGGCGGCGGCGGCCGGATCCCAGAGTCCGATGACGACGACAATATCGAGGTGCACCCCGGAGACGGCGCGCGGGCGGCACGTGTTCGAGATCGCCGGGTACAGCCTGGTGAAGGGCCTCGGCGCCGGCAACTCCATCCGCTCCGGCACCTTCTCCGTCGGCGGCTACGACTGGTGCGTCCAGTACTACCCCGACGGCAACTCCGAGGACTCGGACTCGGAATCCGACGCCTGGGACACCGACTCGGACTCCGAGGACTCCGATGAAGAAAATGACAGCGACGACGATGGCTACATCTCCGTCTTCCTCACGCTCGTGTCGGACAACAAGGCGGCGGAGGTGAGGGCGCTCTGCGACCTGACGCTCGTGAACCCGGCCACCGGCCTGTCACCGGTGATGTGCTACAGCTGCAAGAGGCCGAGGAGGTTCAATGGCCAAGGCGCAACCTGGGGTAAGGGAAAGTTCATGCTCAGGAGCGAGCTGGAGGCGTCGGAGTACCTGAGGGATGACTGCCTCATGATCCAGTGCGACATCTCTGTGATCACGGGGATGCAGGTGTCGCCATCAGATATAATGTCTGACGTCCAAGTGCCGCCCTCGGACCAGTCTCGCAAGACTTAGCAATGCCGATGCCTAGTTCCGTTTGTGTTACCTTTTGTCGGATTAGTAGTATGTTTGCTTATATACACAAAGGTGCGCCGTAGCAAGTGCGAGTTATATTGTCTTTGGGTTTCGGATTATACTTTTGAGATCGAAGTGATTTTGGTTTTGCTTAGTACTAGCTTGATTATGCTAGTTTATACACAATGAAAGCGGACATAACTGGAAGTTAGATTGTATTTTCGTTACCAATGATGCTGAGATTATATTTTGCAGCATTTCTGTTTGCCATGATGCTGGATCAGATAATTATGCTATATATGAATGTTTGCTCTCGCTGCTCGCTCTCGCTTAAATTCTCTAGAAATTTGAATCTGCAGGATTAACGACCTGTTTTCAGCAAATGCAAATATTTTGGTTTTGCTCAGCAATAGCTTGGTTATGCTAGTTTAGACACAATGAAGCCGGACATAAGTGGAAGTTAGATTGTCTTTTAGCTTGGTTATGCTAGTTGCTCTCTCTCATTTAAATTCTCTAGAAATTTGAGCCCTTGTTTAGATGTAAAATTAGGGGTGGAATTTTGGCCCCTTGTAGTGCGTGCGCCACTGTAGCATTTCGTTTGTATTTGTGAAAAATTATCCCAAAATTAATTAATTAGGCTCAAAATGTTCGTCTCATAGAGTACAACAAAATTGTACAATTAGTTTTTGAATTCATCTACATTTAGTACTCCATGCATGTGCCAATATTTTAATGTGATGGAAATCTTTTTTTTTGCATAGTAAACTTTGGGGGTGAAATTTGGTATTAAACAAGGCCTGAATCTGCAGCAGGATTAACGACTTCAGCAAATGTTTTCCTTTTGTGCTACCATCTCAGGACTTGATGCAAGAATGGGCAGTCTAATTAATGTCATCATCAATGCTATCACGACTCATGGCCGATTTTTTTTTGTGTATCATAAATTCAACAAGCAAACTGCAACATTACTGCGATTTTCTCAACGTTATAATCAATTAAACACTGAATTATGTAGTTAACATTATGCTAAATATACCCTGTCTCAAACTTTGTCATTCTCAGGATCTTGTTTGAAACTTTGGTGAAATATAAATGGATAGAACTTCAGATTTTCAACCAGATAATTTTTATATTATATTGACATCTGGACCCTTTGTACTGGAGTCTTATAAGAAAATTTTATTTTCTTGCGAACAGAACCATTGTAGTTTTAGGAGCCAATATATCTCCGTGCCGAAATATCAGCCATTGTTGACGTTTGATCATGACATTTGACCATTCAAATTATTTAATAAATTATACTATTTTTAATTGTGACTTATTTGTCATCAAAGCGACTTTAAATTTAAACATAACTTATCATTTTAAATATTTACAATAATTTTTATAAGACGAATGCTCTATCGTTGTAAGAAAAAGTTTAACAGTGAAATATTTCCATAGCGAGAGAGTGTATATGTTTCCGGGCGTTTAGCGGCAGGGCTTCCATTATTGCGTTTATCAGGCTATAGCCGGCATTTAGGAGGCGGACAAGATGTCTCCCACCAGCACAAATATATCCCTGCTAATGTGTATAGACCAGCGGGGTCTAGCTCTATTTGTGCTGCTGTGGTTGGTATTAGACCCGCTAGCACACTAAAATTATTGTGCCAGTATAAATCGATAATGTACTAGTGACATAGCTCTCTCCTTCTGACCAGCTCAGGTGGCAGCACTCCGTGGCTTACTTCTCCAATCTCCATGTTGGGGAGACATTGCCCATGGAGCCTGTGCACGCTTTGACGTCAGTGCCCGAGAGTAGGGAGGAGGATGTCATCCCTGTTGGAGGGCTGTGCGGGCTCGAATCGATTGATCTGCAGGGGGTCGCGGTGCATTTTCTATCTCATTTGTCAAATGGCCGGATTGGGCCGGCCGTAGGAGAAGTGAGGCAGGAGATCAAAACCCACATGAAAAAAAGTCGTGATGGCATTACCTCTAAAAGTATTTGGATCTGTAACAGGCCGGCAGATGTCCTTTAGATCACTATACTAGGTAATCCTTGGCCCAACTGTATGTGTGCGGGCCAGTCAATACGCTGCTTGCGTGCACACCGGTGGGCGCGCGGGCTGTGCTGTAAAAACCTCACCTCATCAGTTGTGTCCAGTTGTCAGCCATTCGGCAACGGAACCGCCCTACTACACGTAGAAAAGTTCAAAGACGTCAGCAAAGGCGGGACCCCGGCCGCGCCCGCGGCGTGAATCATCGCCGACGTCGGCCGGCGCCGAAATCCCAATGCCGGCCGGGCGGCCCTCCCCGAGTCCTCGCCGCCGCCGCCGGCCGCCCCGCCTCTGAGATTGCCTCCACCCACGTCACCCACTGCCCGCGGCGCGGCGCTAGCTTTTGCCGGCTTTCCAGAGCGAGCACGCAAACCGACAAGGCGCGCGGCCGCCTAGGTTGCATGCCGTGGCGCGTGTGGGCGGGGGTAGGTGGTGGCCCGGACGGACTCATTTACTTGTCGTGTGGGTGTCGCACCGTCGCCGTTTCCCCCACTTCACCATGATCCTCTTGCGTTATAAAGAGCCGGCGTGCTGCCATCCTGATCAGTTCTTACATACCTAGCTCTGTAGGCATCAGTAGCCACCAGAGACACTTCATCTCCGGTGGAGATGGGTTACACCGGCGGCCTCAAGCCCACGGATGAGGAGTCCTCCGTCGAGTCCTTTTCCCCACCACGCTCTGATCCGTCAGTAGCTTCTCTCTGTCTCTCATGACATCCTCTCTCTCTCTCCGTGATTTCCTTAACTGCCTGGTTTGTCATCTGATTGATGGTTTTCAAATCCGATCATGTTAATTTGTTTGTTTGGTCGTCATCATCACCACGCCTGTGCATGATGGTGCAGGAGGCCGAAGCCGACGTACGACGACGCGATACGCTACGTGACGGTGGTGAAGGACGCGCTCGTCGCCGAGCCGGACAAGTACCAGGAGATCCTCGCCGTCATGCACGGCTTCAAGGAAGGGAGGTCAGCTGTCGACCGTCACAAACTCACCATCCATATCATCACTTGCAATAGCTACATATCACAGCATGCAGCTCCCTGCTCCTAGAATAAATCTCCTGTGCAGTTCGATTGTTCTCTTCTTGTTTTGATTTGTTGATTATTGTTGCTGCAGCATGGAAATCCCAGGGGTGGTCGACCGCATGAAGGTCCTTCTCAGCGGCCACCCGGATCTCCTCCATGAGTTCAACCGCTTCCTGCCATGGGGCTACCTCAAGGCCCATGGTCCGGCAGGCGGCTGCAGCCACGGATGATCCATGTCGTCGTGGCAAGCTAAGGGTGGCACTGTTGGGGTGTGTCCACCGGATCTGCACTGCAAAGTAGCCGTGCCTAATATATCCGGTTAATTAATAATTAAACACCGATCCGTATATGTAATCCGTGCTTCTATATATGTTGGGAATGCATGTAAAAGCCGCCCGAGAGGTTTTTCCGTGTGAAATATGTATGTGTGTTCAGTGTATGAGTTTCGGGGTGGGCGGGAATAGACCCGGTTCATTTTTAAATCGTGGGGCGGGGGATGCCAAATGCGAAAACCGAAGATCCGTTTTAGATGACTTTATGCTGGCTTACACACCGGGCTCACGCCTAACCAACGTAACGGAAACATAGTTAATTTTAGTGTTAGGAAATCGACAAAAGTTCAATATGCATGCATGTCTTGGCACTATGAGTTTTGGATGGGCGGGAAAAGATTTGGCTTGTTTGAAATGGTGGGCGCGGGAGAATATCAAATATGAATTTCTTTGGGGCGATACATTGTACCGGGACGTAGCCAGGTTGGCAATGAAGATGGGTGCGTAGAAACGCCAATTATGATAACGGAACACAAAATATCCTTCGAGTCCTCGCCGCCGCCGCCGGCCGCCCCGCCTCTGAGATTGCCTCCACCCACGTCACCCACTGCCCGCGGCGCGGCGCTAGCTTTTGCCGGCTTTCCAGAGCGAGCACGCAAACCGACAAGGCGCGCGGCCGCCTAGGTTGCATGCCGTGGCGCGTGTGGGCGGGGGTAGGTGGTGGCCCGGACGGACTCATTTACTTGTCGTGTGGGTGTCGCACCGTCGCCGTTTCCCCCACTTCACCATGATCCTCTTGCGTTATAAAGAGCCGGCGTGCTGCCATCCTGATCAGTTCTTACATACCTAGCTCTGTAGGCATCAGTAGCCACCAGAGACACTTCATCTCCGGTGGAGATGGGTTACACCGGCGGCCTCAAGCCCACGGATGAGGAGTCCTCCGTCGAGTCCTTTTCCCCACCACGCTCTGATCCGTCAGTAGCTTCTCTCTGTCTCTCATGACATCCTCTCTCTCTCTCCGTGATTTCCTTAACTGCCTGGTTTGTCATCTGATTGATGGTTTTCAAATCCGATCATGTTAATTTGTTTGTTTGGTCGTCATCATCACCACGCCTGTGCATGATGGTGCAGGAGGCCGAAGCCGACGTACGACGACGCGATACGCTACGTGACGGTGGTGAAGGACGCGCTCGTCGCCGAGCCGGACAAGTACCAGGAGATCCTCGCCGTCATGCACGGCTTCAAGGAAGGGAGGTCAGCTGTCGACCGTCACAAACTCACCATCCATATCATCACTTGCAATAGCTACATATCACAGCATGCAGCTCCCTGCTCCTAGAATAAATCTCCTGTGCAGTTCGATTGTTCTCTTCTTGTTTTGATTTGTTGATTATTGTTGCTGCAGCATGGAAATCCCAGGGGTGGTCGACCGCATGAAGGTCCTTCTCAGCGGCCACCCGGATCTCCTCCATGAGTTCAACCGCTTCCTGCCATGGGGCTACCTCAAGGCCCATGGTCCGGCAGGCGGCTGCAGCCACGGATGATCCATGTCGTCGTGGCAAGCTAAGGGTGGCACTGTTGGGGTGTGTCCACCGGATCTGCACTGCAAATTTGCCGTGCGTAATATATGTATCCGGTTAATTAATAATTGCACCAAACCGTATATGTAATCCGTGCTTCTACATATATTTTGGGAATGCATGTAAAAGCCGCCCAAGAGCTTTTTTCGTGTTAAGTATGTATGTGTATTCAGTGTATGCGTTTTGGGCTGCGCGGGAATAGACCCGGATCATTTTGAAATCGTGGGGCGGGGGATGCCGAATGCAAAAACCGAAGATCCCTTTTAGATGACTTTATGCTGGTTTTCGCCCGGGGCACGTGCTCAACCAACGTAACGGAAACATACTTAATTTTAGTGTAAGCAAAGCGACAAAAGTTCAATACGCCTGCATGTCTTGGCACTATGCAAATTGGATGTGTAGGAAAAGATCTGGCTTGTTTGAAATGGTAGGCGCGGGAGAATATCAAATGTGAATGCCTTATGGGCGATACATTTTGCCGTCACATAGATAGGTTGGAAATAAAGATGGGTGAGTGGAAACGCCAATTATGATAACGGAACACAAAACATCCTTTTTGGATTAATTTATGGTGGCTTTTGCATGGAGTTCGCGCTCAACCAATGTAACGGAAACATACTTAATTTTAGTGTTAGGAAAGCGACAAAAGTTCAATACGCATGCATGTCTTGGCACTATGCGTTTTGGATGTGCAGGAAAAGATCTGGCTTCTTTCAAATGGTAGATATGGGAGAATATCAAATGTTAATGCCTTTGGGGCGATATATACATTGTACCGGCACATAGCCAGGTTGGCAATGAAGAAGGGTGAGTGGAAACGTCAATTATGATAACGGAACACAAAACTTCCTTTTTTGATGAATTTATGGTGGCTTTTGTATGGAGCTAGCGCTCAACCAATGCAACGGAAATATAGTTAATTTTAGTGTTAGGAAAGCGACAAATGTTCAATACGCCAGCTTGTTTTGGCACTATGCGTTTTGGATGCACGGGAAAAGTTATGGCTTGTTTGAAATGGAGGGGGCGGGAGAATACCAAATTTGAATGCCTTTGGGACGATACATTGTACCGGCACATAGCCAGGTTGGCAATGAAAATGGGTGAGTGGAAACGCCAATTATGATAACGGAACATACAAGATTCTTTTTGGATAACTTTATGGTGGCTTTTGCATGGAGCTCGTGCTCAACCAATGTAACGGAAACATAGTTAATTTTAGGGTTAGGAAAGCGACAACAGTTCAATACGCCAGCATGTGTTGGCACTATACGTTTTGGATGCGCGGGAAAAGATCTAGCTTGTTTGAACTGGAGGGGACGGGAGAATATAAAATTTGAATGCCTTTGGGGCGATACATTGTACCGGCATATAGCCAGGTTGGCAATGAAAATCGGTGAGTGAAAACGTCAATTATGATAACGGAACATATAAGATTCTTTTTGGATAATTTTATGGTGTCTTTTGCATGGAGCTCGTGCTCAACAAATGTAACGGAACCATAGTTAATTTTAGCGTTAGGAAAGCAACAGCAATTCAATACGCCAGCATGTCTTGGCACTATACGTTTTGGATGCGCGGGAAAAGATCTGGCTTGTTTGAAATGGAGGGGGCGGGAGAATATAGAAAAAATATGAATGCCTTTGGGGCGATACATTGTAGCGGCACATAGTCAGGTTGGAGTGAAGATGTGTGGGAAAGATGCTGGTTGTTGAAATGGTGGAGGGGAGAATACTAAATGTGAATACCTTTGGGGCAATATGTTGTACGGGCACACAGCCCAGTTGATGATCAAAATGCATTAATGAGAAGTGCGAAATATGATAACAAAAGAAACCCTTTTTAGAGAACATATAGTCTTTTGTTCTGGCCTTCCGTTGCATTGGGGCGTCCTTTTTAGAAAATAGAAGTATTTGGAAAATCTCCACTTCAGATTTGTTGGGATGTCTCATCTCTGATGCATGTATAAGTATATAGAGAACAATAGTTTCTACCTTATTCATAGTTTTGTCATCAAGAAACTCGGCTATTAGACAAGTGTAGTTGTCAATTGCTTTGGTCTCGTCCTCCAGTAACAGGAGTTGTGCATAATTCTTGGATTGAATGACGAGGACAATGCCTTTGACACCCAGGCTTTCCCCAATCTTTCATGGCAGAGAAGGCAGCACACAATTAAATCTCTCCGATCTACGCAAATATTCAGATAGCAGGAGCAAAGTGTTGTAGGGTCTGAAAACAATAGGACTTCGGGTGAATTTTCATGAGAGTAAGTGCAATCAAACAGCAAGTATACATATAGCAATAGTAGGTAGCAGCATTATTAGGTGCTAGTATATTGCTTCTATCAAAAAATAAATCAAATAGTCACGTCACACAACCATCACTGAACCAGAACATCCGCAGGCAATGTACTTACAATGCTAATTTCATGACCAAATGCTACAATACTCGTTTCTTTAAGCCAACAAAAATCATGAAGAATGTAATGGAAAATAGATTTGTTACAAATTGTACTATGGTATAATAGAACTTCTTCTCAACCAACAAAAATCATGAAGAATGTAATGGAAAATAGATTTGTTACAAATTGTACTATGGTATAATAGAAGTTCTTCCCAACAACCGCAGCTTGCGGTGAATAAGCACATATTATATTGGTTTCTTGGGACTGCAAAAGAAAACATGATATAGGAGATCTACAGTTTTGTGATGGAAAAGCGACGACGTACCAAGCACCAATTTGCTATCAAGGGATGTTGATGAATGGTTTCATACAACAATAGCATTTCAGGTGTTTTTTTTAATCATAAAATTCGTGAGCTGAGTGAGGTCTTGCCATGAAACATAATTTCATACACACACTGATACAAACTTTCCCTGTAGTGTCAGCATTCTTATCCATCTGCCATAATTAAAGATTAATAAAAAAGAATTTCACTAAAGTATCATATCGACGTCAATGTTTGCTACTATATCGATACTTGCTAGGGTAATTAGCGAAACCAAGCATGTAATAAATCAGGAAAACAAACAGATCAGGTAACATTTCATTACTTCGATCTCTGAACACTAGAAGTATATCTCTTTGGAATGGACTGCACCGACAAAAGATTAAGCAAAAAATGTCAAGGCATTCTCTAAAGAAGCACAGAACAAATAAACAACACTGCAAATAATTAATGGAGTCTGACATCTGCACACTGCCGATGAATATGATCTTTTCTATGTTGGCACTATGTTTTTGGATATTCAGCTGTTAATGGACACAATTAATGTTTTTCTAGCACAAAGCCATATTGTGACAATGTCACTGCAATAAGAATACAGAGTCACAAAGCAGCTCATAAATTGTGAAAAAACCCGAAGAAACACAATACATATGCTCAAGGAAATAAGATATATATGTTCATCAAAGATGATGTTTATTACAGTAAGTAGATCTTCCAAATTGCAGATCAAATGTCTGATATCATGGAAGCTTCCTCAGGGAAAACCCACATATCCTTGAACGGTAACAATATATTCAATCCTTGCTACTTAAAATAACATATATGGTCAACAAGGATAATGCAACAAACAGTTTATGTTTCATTTCCAACATCTCATTATAAAACCATATTACAGAATTGCTCAATAGCATGTCAATCAAAGTATAAGCAGCTGATCAAAAAGCTTACGGTGACAATTTAAGAAAAAGAGGAAATAATCCTCAGAAGAAGTTCCACAGAATTTACATATTCTTCATATTAAAAGACACAAAATGCTGAAACTGAATCTCAGGAATGACCATTTTCAATATTTAAAAACCTGGTGTGGCTACTTTGGTTTGATTGGAAATACAGCTTCGAAAAAGAAAGCAAGTTAGGCCAACTAATCATGGAGCTAATTAAAAAATTTCAGAGTCCTGAGAAAGTTCCCAGAAAGCAATAAATGAACAAATCTAAAAATTTATCAGGGCATCTAATATATCTCAGACAAGGAACAGTCATCTATACCTAATTTGTGACTATCTCCTATCGTTAAATCTATCCGCCGACCGGTCGCGCCAACGACCTATCGCGCGACGCGCGCGGCATCGGGCTAGCCCATCAGGCCTTTGTACCTCCCCTATCCCTTGACTATTTTAAAGAAGCTCCGGCATGTTTTGTTGTTGGGCGATCACACGCGGGTTGGTCTAACCGGCTTTATTACGTCCAGATAGCCTGTTAATGTTAATTATCCCCTACGTGACCTTACAAGATGTGGATCGCAGGATTGGCCTGTTTATACATGTTGGCCTTTACAACAATTTAAGTATGATACTTATTATAAAAAATTAATTATTATACACTTAATTAACTAGCCTAGCTTGATTTCCTGTACGATCATTCTGTACTATCAATTTTTTATTTGCCTATCAACTTGATTATTATCAACCTATATTTATTGTGACTATCAACCCACATATATTTCGAGTATCAACCTGTATATTCACTGCATCAACATGTGTATTTTGACTATCAACCGACATATATTATAACTATCAATCGACGTATATTTTGAATATCAATCTATGTATTCTGTCCATCAAACTACATATATTATGACTATCAATCAACGTATACCTCTGAGTATCAAACTGTTTATTTTAATTATCAACCTAATATTATGACTATCAATCGATATATATCCTGAGTATCGACTTGTGTATTCTAACTATCAATCTATATATATTATGGCTATCAATCTACATTGCATCAATATGTGTATTCGCTGCATCAATCTACATATATTCTAAATATCAACCTACATGTATTACGATTATAAATCTATATAAGTTGATAGTCCAAATCTATACAAGTTGATACATCATTCGAATATAGCGAGAGATGCATCAACTCTCTATCCATATTAGGTGAAGATGGATCTCTCTTTTTTTCATGCAGATTACATTTATAAAAGGCAGTATTTAGATGCAAATAAGACAGAGAAGAGACGTACTTTAACCACACAGGTGGAGTCACGGTGAAGAACTAGGCAGGCGACGGAGCACCTCGATTTTTTTCGGCCGGATAGGCACGGTCAGTTTTTAGTCGGGAGCGGACGTACGACAGCCGAGCACGAACAGAAATTCCCAGGGAAAGAACCATTGTGCATTGAGGAAGAAAAAGAGCGCCAGAAAAAAAAGAAGAAAAAAAGGATGGACTTGTCAGACGGACGGGTCGCGCCTTTCGCGTACAGCGCGACCCGTCGCGCGATATGCTGGTCCATCTCCTATATGTACTCGTCTGCTAGAAAAGTGCTGTTGTTAACTCGTCCTGTAATGATGGGAGGTGCAGAGTTCTAGCTTGTTTGTCATGTTTCATGTTGCACTGGAAAAGTTGGCACAACACTTAAGGGTATCAATTGTCACCAGGTAGAGAATCGATCCTTGAATGCGGGTCTATGTCTGTCGCTAACATTTCCATATCGTACCAGCCACCACTATTTTTGTTGTTACCATACTCAATTCCAGATTCACAGTAGCACTCACGTACAGATATACTGAGAGCACTCACAGATTCACAGTGGCACAATATATATCAGCATATGGAGCATAAATCTAGGTGCACAGTCCAGCCTCATCGCTTAATGGTTCCTGCAACAACAACAATTAACGTGTTAGTATGATTCCACATTCATATAGATAGAGCTCTTGTCATGAAATGAAAATTTCATACAGAGATTGAAAAACACTCCCTTCTCACTGCCAAAAGGAGTCAATTTTCTCCATATCCGTCTGCCACTGGGTAGAAATAAATGACAGAAATGAATACTATATTAGTCATGTCATGGTGTCCATTCTTATAGATTAATCAGAAGCATGGTAACAAAGTTTCGCTCTCATGTGAAAACTTGCTATATTATTGATAGTTGCTACTGGCAACAAGGATGTTACACCTTATAACTAGATAGGGAAAAGACTGATAGAACAAGGATGTTGATACAGTCCTAATTCCTTCTTAGAAAATAGTTCCTGAATAACCAGTATAATGCAACAGTATATGATTGATTTTACAACATTAAGTATAATAAAGCCAAAGAATGGGAAAATTAATAGTTAGCGCAACAATCAAAGTATATTGGAAGAGGTACTAGAAAATGCTATAAAAATTCTGATTCTGCAAATTTAAGCAATATATGCAACAATCACCCATAATCTCAAAAGAAGTGGCATGCATATTTAGCAGATAGTAAAGGAACTCCAGACAATGAAACTGAATCTCAGCAACGGAGATTGGCCAATTTTGAATAAAATTTATAAAACCATGTGTTGTAAACTTTTGCTTTGACTCATGTAACAAAATTAAATCAAGTTCTGATCCAAAAGTCAGCAAATTAATTAGGCCCTATAGCAACAAAACCAGGAGCTACTTGCTAGTGATTTTTTACATAGTAAGTTGACCAGCCAGTTCCAAGACACAAGTATGCATGTACATACCAAACACTTGTAGGATGACTACTCAAGGTAACAATTGCACATTATTTAAATTAAGTAGGACGATTGATTAATTGCTCGTCCCAACAACTCGAATTTTTCAATTGAATTTATGTCAACAGATTAGTGAAAGTTAATAAGCGCCCAAGTTCACACAAGAAAGTAGGGAAATTAATTTTGGATCACCTCTGCATGTGCTGAAGGAAAAATCTTTTTTGTTCCTTGCCCAACAACAATTTACTGAAAGAAAACAAGAATCACCGAATGCTACATCTATTTCGTCCTTTTCTCGGCACGAAATAGAAAAAGAGGAAATACTGTAGAAAGAACCACCGGATGCGCTCACCAGCAGCGAGGAGTCGGCGACGGCATGTACGGGTGGCCGACGTAGAGAGCAAGGTGTGGCCGGAGCCCGGAGGAGATACAGGAGAGAGGTAGATCCGGAACTGGTGGCCGGGCGGAGAGCACACGCGCGCGCAGGGTTCGTTGACGGAGGGGGTAGCCAAGGATGTGCGGCGGAGCAGGCCAGGAAGGCGCCGGCGCGGCGGAGCTAGGGTTAGACAGGGCGCCGCAAGCACCCCTTGGCCCTTGCGAGGAGGGAGCGTACGGGCTGAGATGGGGACGCTATGTGAGCTTCCTGTGGGCCAGCCTTGGCCCTGGCGGCCCAGCAGATTTGCTTGGTAGCGCGTGGCCGCCCTAGCCCTAACCCTAGCAGCCCACCACCAGTAACCAGTCCCTCGCATGATCCAGCAGCTTCCACCATTCGAATCCACACTGTACTGTACCTCCTTTTGCCTAGTTCCTGTGCACGCAAACGAAACGGAGAGTCGGAGACTACAAGGCGTTTGCATTTTCGGCCGTCGAGCCGGCGCTCGAACCTGTCCTGCCCACGCGCGGCACGTGAATCCACGACGACGGCCGCGGCGCCGGCCCGGTGATGGAATTCAATTCCGACCCCCCTGCCATCCGCTCACTAGTAACGGCTCGTCCGCTCCACGACGACGACGCCCACGCCGGCAGCCGCGCCGTGCGCACGGCTGGGCGGGTCGTCAAATGGCTAGCCTCCGTTGCGTGGCGCGTGAGAGCGTCGTCGTCGACATCGCATTCAATTCCGACCCCACCCCCTTCTTCTTCCCCCTCGAATACCCTGCTCTGCTGCAGTGCTGCTGCTGAACCCATGGCATCCCGACGCCCCGATCTGCCGGCGGAAGAGATGGGTAACGCCGGCGGCGTCAAGCCCAAGATGGAGCAGCAGGAGGAGTCCGTGGCTGCGCCCACAGCTGGCATGAAGCGCGAGGCGGAGGAGGAGGAGAAGGGGTCCGTGGCGCCGCCCACAGCCGGCGTGAAGCGCGGGGCGGCGGAGGAGGAGCACGGTGCGCCCATGGCGTCCCGCCGTCGTGTCGATCCGGATCTGTGAGTACCACCTAGCCTCACATCACATATCCTCTCGATCACATATTGTTCTGCCCCTCGATCGATCCCCGTCGTCATTTCGAATCTTATTCTGCTGTCGATCCAAAGAAAAACTTATTGCATTTTCTGCAATTCCATCCTCTTCACCGGTCTCCCGATCTGATCGATATTGTTTCTTCCCTGCACGTACGTACGCTAAGGACGCCGACGTCACCGTCGCATGAATCGATGATCCGCATGTCCCGCGAGTTGGTCGAGGCCATGGGGCGCGAGTTCGCTGACAAACCTGACACGCTCGAGGAGTTCAACTCAATGCTTAGTGACTTCAGCGACCCCAGGTCTGTAGCAACAAGTGCTTCCATAGTCCTGGCATCCATTGTTTTGATGTTTTGTAGCTACCTGCGTCGATGAGGTAGTCATTCACGAGTATGTACTTCCACTGGCTGATTCGTTTATTTATTTTCTTGCTTTTGGGTTTGTTGGTTGCAGCATCGACAAGTATCACTACGGGAAACCCGGTATATGCCGAGTGCCTAGCTATTTGCCGAGTGTATTTTTTCGGACACTCGGTAAAGAGCTTCTTTGCCAAGTGTATTATTCTTGACACTCGGCAAACAAGAAACACTCGGCAAAGAGCATGTTTGCCGAGTGTCAAAAAAATACACTCGGCAAAGAAGTTCTTTGCCGAGTGTATTACAGTTGGCACTCGGCAAAGAATTAATTTTTTTGTTTTTAAACCGCAAGTGATTCAAATAATAAAATATAAGAAGCAGAAAAATTGTATGCAAGTTGTTTGCCGAGTGTATTATAATTGGCACTCGGCAAAGAATTAAGTTTTCTTGTTTTTGAAGCACAAGTGATTCATATAATAAAATATAAAGAGCAGAAAAATTGTATGCAAGTTGTTTGCCGAGTGTATTATAATTGGCACTCGGCAAAGAATTAAGTTTTCTTGTTTTTGAAGCACAAGTGATTCATATAATAAAATATAAAGAGCAGAAAAATTGTATGCAAGTTGTTTGCCGAGTGTATTATAATTGGCACTCGGCAAAGAATTAAGTTTTCTTGTTTTTGAAGCACAAGTGATTCATATAATAAAATATAAAGAGCAGAAAAATTGTATGCAAGTTGTTTGCCGAGTGTCAAAAAGAA
>OAMR01000276.1:1053332-1077656 GCA_900205405.1 Echinochloa crus-galli | reverse complement strand
TATATGTCCACCAAATTACAACCTGAACAGAACATGCTCTTCTAAGACGTCAGGAAACAGGTAGTAGAAAGTGCACCACAGAAAAAAATATGGAATAAGCAATATAATGTTCGTCTTGAGTTGTGATCGCCACAAACAGTTGGTTAGGCCCTCTCACTAGAACATAGAGTAACTGCAAATGGATGTTTATGCCTGCGGATACTTCACATAAGGCCAATCCAACCTAACAATTAAAAGTGGGGGCATGCTAAAACAGAAATTCTTATGTTTGTGATTCTTCATCCACGGATGTAAAAAATCTCATCATTAATTCTATTTTACTGGTCTACTTTGAACATGCATACTGATGGTATGAAGTTACAAACATCCATTAAGTTTCATATAACAAGTGAATGGCAACATAATCTCAGTAAACAAGTGAATAGCAACATAATCTCAGCAAACAAGTGGATAGCAACATAATCTCAGCAAACAAGTGGATAGCAACATAATCTCAGCAAACAAGTGGATAGCAACATAATCTCAGCAAACAAGTGGATAGCAACATAATCTCAGCAAACAAGTGGATAGCAACATAATCTCAGCAAACAAGTGGATAGCAACATAATCTCAGCAAACAAGTGGATAGCAACATAATCTCAGCAAACAAGTGGATAGCAACATAATCTCAGCAAACAAGTGGATAGCAACATAATCTCAGCAAACAAGTGGATAGCAACATAATCTCAGCAAACAAGTAAATAGCAACATAGATGATGTTTGGTTGGGGTCTTTTCTGGTGTTAATGGTTCATAGTATGATCAGATTACGTTTTTCTGTGTTTGGTTTAGCTGGAGCGCAGAAGGATGGAGGTCAGAGGGGATTACCTTGCTGTTACCGCTCGCCGACATGGCCAGCCCCCGCAGTGCACACCACAAGTCCACATCGGGGCCATCCCGCCAGCTTGGTTCGTCTCTTCGTGCTCAAACATCGGGAGATGCAGGTATCAAATCTGGTGTTCGCCCTCGCACGCCCCCCCTGATCATTAGCGGTGGGAATGAGGAGATCGACGGCGTCGGGAAAGAGAAATCATGGCAGCAGGTATGGCGAGATTGAGGACCTGAGGATGACGATTGCACAGCGGAGGCTTCGCGGAGTATCCCGGCGGCGGATTAGTGGAAGATCCTGTCGGCGGCGGCTTGGCGGAGGATCTGGCGGCGGAGCTCCCAAACCCTACCGCCGATTTGAAATCTCGCTTATTCTCTGGTTTTCCCCCTCCGCATGGTTCGTTGACTTCACGGGATAACTTATGGAATATCAAATGATGGAGGGTAACTTATGGAATATCAAATGATGGAGGGTGTTTTGTGTATATGTAACATATATTTTTAGGCGTTTTCTCCCTAACGCCTTCCTACCTTAACAGGCGATTTTGTAAAAACGCCTCAAAACAACTAACAGCGACGGCATTCTGCAATTTCGCCTTCTAAAGAAGCAGATTTTAAGGCGTTTTCCCTAAAACACCTGTGGCTGTACCTTAAATGCTGGCGTTTATGCAAAAACGCCTTCAAATAAAACTTATCAAGGCGTTTTGCAAAATCGCCATTATCAGAACGCCTCCAAATGGGCTCTGTGCTGTAGTGACAACCGCAGCTTCTCTTGCGGTGAATAAGCATATGTTGGTTTCTTGGGCCTGCAAAAGGGAACAAGATAGGAGATCATCTATATATATAGTTCTGTGATGGAAATGTGACGATGTACCAAGCACCAATTTGTTATCGGGTGACGTTGAAGAATGGCTTCATACAACAATAGCATTTCAGGTCTTTTTTAAATCATAAAAATTCATGAGCTGAGTGAGGTCTCGCCATGAAACATAATTTCATACACTCCAGTGATACAACCATTTCCAGTACTGTCAGCTTTCTTATCCATCTGCCACTAGGTCTTGAGGGGAAAAAAGAGAACTTCAGAAGTCGAAACATGTGTACGTAATTATTAAAGATTAATTAAAAGGAATGTCATGAAAGTATCATATCGAATTAAGAGGGTGCTTGGATACCCTTTAGTCCCATAACTAAAAGTAGTCTGACTAAAACTTGCTAGTCTCACCTATGCTTGGATCCAAATACTAAAGAGACTAAATGAGCATATATTATCCCTCCTCTCCCCTAATCTCTATGGCCCATGTCGCATTCCCACACGCGTCAGCGAATAGGAGGGGATGGTCTGTGTTAAAAGAGGGGTGTTAAATGAGGAGAGAGAGGACTAATGTCATTTTAGTAGGGGTCCCCCTGACTAAAGGATTTTAGCCTCAAGACTAGTTTTAGCCTCTCTTTAGTCAGGGGTGCTTGGAACTTTAGCCTCCCAAAGAGACTAATTTTAGTCAGACTAGTTTTAGTCCCATGGATCAAGCACCCTCCTAATCATGCAAAGGGGGTGTTTGGATTGGAGTGATTAAAACTAGTCTGACTAATTTTAGTCACTTTGAGGGACTAAATTCCCAAACAGGTGGAACTAAAAGGTGACTAAAATTAGTTTAGTCTCTAGTAGGGAAGACCCAACTAAAAGGTGACTAAAAGGAGAGAGAAGAGAGGAAAGAAAGAAAATCTGGAATTGAATGCTTTTTAGATCTCACTTTAGTCTGGGTATCCAAACAGGGAGGTGACTAAAAATTTTTAACTAACTAATTTTAGTCATGGGACTAAAAGTTATCCAAACACCCCCTAAGTGTTTGCTACTACATCGATACTTGCTACGGTAATTAGCTAAACCAAGCATGCAATAAATGTGGAAACAGATAGACCAGGAAGATTTTCATTACTTCGATTTCTGAACACTAGTTGTACATCACTTTGGAATGGACTGCACCGAACATAAGATTAGAAAAAATGGCAAGGCATTCTCTAAAGAAGCATATAAATAAATAATCAACACTGCAAATAATGGACTCTAATTATGTTCCCTGCCTGGACTGACCTTTGCACACTGCCTATGAACATGAAGTACTGTTCTATGTTGGCACTATGTTTTTGTATATTCAGCTGTTTTATGGACATGAACTGCTCTATGTTGCCTATGAACATGAACTGTTTTACAGAGAGAAGTAGTTTTTTTCTAGCACAAAAGCCTATTCTGACAATGTCACTGCAATAAGCAAAACAGAGTCACAAAGCAGCTCATAAATTGTGAAGAAAACCGAAGAAACACAACACATGCATGCTCAAGGAAACAAGATATATGATCATCGAAGATGATGGTTACAGTTAATAGATCTTCTAAATTGCAGATCAATTGTCTGATGTCATGAAGCTTCCTCAGGGACAACCCCCATATCCTTGAACGGTAACAATATATTCAATACTTGCTACTCAAAATTTTCTAAATAAACCCTATTTTTAATATATTATGATTATACCTTTATAATACTATATAAAATAGTATGTCCATATACTCATTGTATGCTTACATATCCAAGGTATATATCATCCCAAATGGTCTAGTATCATCACATACTACGTATACATACTCTTCGTTGGATCAGAGTCGTCGTGTATCATGAGAAACACAAGTGGGTGTAGCTACACGCGCGTGTAGAATGGATTTTTCCTATATATAGTTTATGTTTTATATCCAACATTTCATTATAAAATCATACGGCAGAATTGCTGAATTAAAATCATGCCAATAAAAGTATAAGCAACAGGTTTGAAAATATTGCAGTAGAATATTCATCATATTAGAATACACAAAGATGCTGAAACGGTATCTCAGGAATGGAAATTTTCAATATTTGAAAACCTGGTGTGGCCAACTTCAGGTTGATTGAAAATCCAGTTTTGAAAAACAAAGCAAGTTAAGCCAACTAATCAAGGAGCTAATTAATGGAAATTTTCAGAGTCCTGAGACATTTCCCAGAAATAAATAAATGATCAAATGTAAAAAATTATCAGGGCATCTAATTTATCTCAGACAAGGAACAATCATCTATACCTAATTTGTGCCTATCTCCTATACTCGTCTGCTAGAAAAGTGCTGTTTTTAACTTGCTAGATTATCGATAGCTCCTAGGATTATTGGCAACAAGGATGTTATAACTTATAAGATGGGAAGACTGATAGAACAAGGATGTTGATACAGTCCTAATTCCTGCTTAATTAATTACCAATGATAATGCAACAGTTTATGGTTGGTTTCACAACATTTAAATATAATAAAATTAAAGAATCGAAAAATGAATGGATCGCACAACAACCAAATTAAGTATATTGGAAGAGGTACTAGAATATGCTATAAAAATAATGGTATATTTGTGAATCCCTTCCTCAGTTTCGAATTTTCTTGGTAGAAAAGCGTAGTTTGTTCTATAAGGTTATGGGAGGTTTATAGTTCTGTCTGCTTCGAGCGCTTGTAAAGCTGATTGACCAGTTACAAGAAATGTATGTGCTTGCAAACTCATCACCATCATCACTTGTACCTGTGGCCTCACCTGCTAATGGTAGGGTTGTTGCAGCAGCACAAGATGCTTCCAAAAGACCGGATGGAAAGAAGACGGAGAAAAAAGAAGTTACACCAACGTTCGACCATCAAAGCATTGGACTATCTTGTGGCAAAGATTAAAGAAGCTGATGCTGAAAACGATTTGAAGAAAGATGACAGATGCAATAAGGCCTTTGCTCTACTGGAGGAAAAGATCAAATTAGAGAGAAAAAATTGAGAAAAAGATCAAGTTGGAGAGCGAAAAATTTGAGTTTCAAAGGAATCTAGAAGATGAGAGGATTCTTTCACTGGATTTGAGCAATATGACATATAGACTGCAGCAATACTATGAAAGGCCCCAGGATGAGATTTTGGCTAGACACTGCGGTTCCTAGACTACTATTGTTTGCTATGAACCTATGCTTCCAATCTGTTTGCTTTGAACCTGTGTTTCAGCCTTTGTTTGAACATTTAAACTTGTGATGGCTTTAATAGATTAGATAATGCTCAGATAAATTGTTCTGCAGGATAATAGACTTCTGCTTTATAGTAGGGTATTCTTATGCATTCCAAATTCTGGTGGAATTTTTTTTATGGACCATGCTTTTTGATGTAATCCAAATTTATTGCCATCTGGTGAGTAAGCAAATATCTGGTGAGCTGCTCAAAGCTATTTGCTTGTTGGATTTTTTTATCTAGTGGGCTGGTTGCTCTTGCTGAAAGCTGCAGCGCCGCAAGGTGAGCTGCTGCTGCACCTGTGTGCTTATCGACTACCTGATGCTATATTTATGCCTCACTAGAAAGGCTCATTTTGTTCAGTTAAGAATTGCAGTGGGACAGGGAAACAAGTGAAGAAGAGAACCAAATTACCAATGTTCCAAAAAAACCCATGACAGGGAGTGGGAGAACTAAAATATCACTGTTCTAGAATGCATGATTCTAATTTCTCAAAGCATTCACAACCTTTTAACATCTAGGAAAAATATAATACAAATAATGACTTCCAAAAATAATTATTATCCCTACTAACAAAAATAAATATTAATCAAGAGAGTATAAATCTGGCTAAAGCCGAGCGTGGATTTGCTTATCCTTGATTTCTTGTAGTTCTTAATGAAAGCTACAAGTTCTGGTGCTTCAATATGGGGTACTGTCACTTTTTGTCCCATGTCATCATAGTCGCAATCATAGTCATCAGTGTACTCATCTCTCTCATCCTCCACAATCATATTATGCATTATGATGCAAGCCATCATAATTTATCCCAGCGATAGTCTTCATCCCACAACCGAGCTGGCCCACAAACAGTAGCAAAACATGATTGTAGGACCCCAAATCCGATTCAACATCCTTTCTACAAACTTCTTGTGCTTTTGCAAAATATTTCATTTTATTACATCTATTGGCTCCAAAAATAGTCATATCTGCCATTCCTATCCGATTCAACATGATTCACTACCAGAATGAGAGACATCTGCACCGGGTGGGAAAGCCCTTTAGCACCGGGTTTCCCACCCGGTGCCACTGTTCCGAGGCTAAAGGGTACGCCCTTTAGAACCAGGTGGCATAACTGGTACTAAAGGGTCCCTTTAGCACCGGTTCCAGCCACGACCCGGTGCTAAAGGGCCCGCCACCGCAGCGGGGCTGGCAGGGCTGCTACTACATACCGGTCTTCATCATTGCTGCATCCGGTTCGTGTATAATATAAAAGCGCTTGTACGTACAATACAGGATCGCGCTATCTCTTGCGTGCACAAGAACGTTGTATGCTTGCCCTATATATTCCCTTTGTTGCTCTTGGCAATAACGAAAGAATTTCAGAGGAGTTTGGTCCAAGAAAGTGGTTGATTCGGAGCTTACACCGCCGGCGTTAGACATGTCCGTCGCTCGCCCTCGGCTAACACCGGCAGCATCAGCCTTTCCAGCAGTAGGTACGTTTGGTCCAAGCAGTTGCTTATGATTTTGTTTGTTTGGGAATGTTAATTGGGGATGATTCTTCGTTCTTAATTTGTTTTCTCCCCTTGGATATTATCTAAATTAAAGCACAACTCGCAATAATGTTGTTTGTGAATATACTTGTATAGGTTCTGATATGTTTTCTCAGGATTGTGCAGTATCATTGCTTCACTTATCCTTCGAGGATCCACGAATCCAACGTCATATATACTGTTTCTCCGACATTTTTGAATCTCCATTCTGCATATGTTAAGCAATAAATAAAGCCCGCGTCAGCATAGATTGAAATTAATGTTTTCCTGAACATCTATAATTTACAAATAATTGAAAGATATACAGTGTCCAACAGGTGATCAAATCCACGTCCATGGCGTCGTGGTGGTACAGCTCATATATATCCTTAAACCTCAGCCAGACCGAATCCACGTCGCCATTGTAGAAATCCTGGTCCTTCACGCCTACTTTGATCATGCGCGCTTTATTCCTTCTTGATTCTTCCAAGTACCAGTCATGGAATCGGCGCATCTTCGTCTGTAGCGTGGTCTCCATTTCAGGAGGGACCATAGGCTCGCTAAGCTTAAACGGCCACTTCAACGTTGTGCTTACAGGCACGTCTGCTTCCCCAAGGAGTTGTTCTCTGGATAGTCCAGTCTCGGCCTCAAATTCTGCTAGGTGTAGCTCGTGCGGAGTTGGCAATGGAGCCAAGGGCTGCTGAGGTTGCTGGCCGAGCTGAGGAACCTTTTTGGATGTGCCCGCCACCTTATCTGCAGCCTTCCGCTTCCGGCGAGATTTGAGTAATGAGCAGTCATAGTCTGTTATTAGTACTTCCTTCTGTTGACCCTTGCTCAAATTACCGAAGAATGACTTGACGACAGTGGGATCAAGCTTCGGCTCCGGTTTTTTCCTCCACTCCCACTCGGCCATTTGCCTCTTTGTGTCTGCTTTCACCCAGGCTTCGAGCTCTTCTGGGGTCTTCTCAGCCGCTTTTTTCTGTGGTGCGGGCTTCTCTTTGGGTTTCCGCACCTTCTTCCCTGGTGGAGTGGGGGCGGAGGCTTTAGTGCGGCGCTGCCTCTTCGGCGGAGGGGACGGAGACCTCCGCGGCGGAGGGGACGGGCTTGCATCAGGAGCTCCCGGAGAATCGTCATGATCCGGTGGATCTCTTGGAGACGGGGGAGGTGACGGAGGCTTGTTGGTAGCCGCAGGTGTACCGGGTATGACGACGTCTGCCTTGCTCCATAGAATGATGCAGTGAGAACACTGACCGAGTTTTGTTTCTCCGTCACCTCCGGGGATGTCAAGTTCCAAGTCTTCCCAGCTGGTGACGACTTGCTCCACCTCAACAGGTACGTAACCATGTGGAATGTCATTGCAGTGCCATTTTTGCCCTTCTTCCACACGTTTGGTCATACCGTATGCGACCTGATAAGTTAGTAGTCACAAAGAAAGTTAGTAAATGAATGGTATTTACGGTGAAATGTATGCAGTACGAACTAAGGTCGCATACGTACCACCACAGCTAAGTTCTTCTGCCTGACGACAAGCTCGCACGCGGTCCGTTGAGTTATTTCATCCACGGTGTAACGGACCGCTTCGGCGGCCTGTGTGGAAGCGTGACTGCTTTGATATTGTTGTGGAGGGCTAATAAGGGCCGCATCTTGGAGAGGTGCATGCTCTGTGGAACCGGTCCCGCCTGCGGCTTGTTGGAGAGGTGCAGGCTCTGTGGAACCGGTCCCGCCTACGGCTTGTTGGAGAGGTGCATGCTCTGTGGAACCGGTCCCGCCTGCGGCTTGTTGGAGAGGTGCAGGCTCTGTGGAACCGGTCCCGCCTACGGCTTGTTGGAGAGGTGCATGCTCTGTGGAACCGGTCCCGCCTGCGGCTTGTTGGAGAGGTGCAGGCTCTGTGGAACCGGTCCCGCCTACGGCTTGTTGGAGAGGTGCATGCTCTGTGGAACCGGTCCCGCCTGCGGCTTGTTGGAGAGGTGCATGCTCTGTGGAACCGGTCCCGCCTGCGGCTTGTTGGAGAGGTGCATGCTCTGTGGAACCGGTCCCGCCTGCGGCTTGTTGGAGAGGTGCATGCTCTGTGGAACCGGTCCCGCCTGTGGCTTGTTGTATCTGCAGCCATGCTACCTTCATCCGTCGCTCCATCTCTGACTCCATTTCTTGGAGCTTTGAAGCCTGGGCGGCAACCGTTTGCTCTAGGTCCCTCACCCTCTGCTCATATTCGGCCTTCTTCCTCGAACGGCTCCTATAGGTGGCGGCGTGCTCTACGGCTTGTTGGAGAGATGCATGCTCTGTGGAACCGGTCCCGCCTGTGGCTTGTTGTATCTGCAGCCATGCTATCTTCATCCGCCGATCCATCTCTGACTCCATTTCATTCTTTCTAGCTCCAGGGACTCTTCCTTCAGCCTGAACATCTATAATTTACAAATAATTGAAAGATATTTAATCCGCCGAGTTGGAGACAATAATTGTGCACTTAATAATAATGGAAATGTGTTTATAACTTATAGCCTCCTGAGTTGGGGAAAGGACCCACGAAGTCGATCCCCCAAACATCAAAGATTTCTACTTGAAGGTTTCTGGTGAGTGGCATGGCATCTCTAGTATTTATATTTCCATGCTTCTGGCAACGCTGGCATCTTCTAACAAACTCCTTAGCATCTCCGTACATGTTAGGCCAATAAAATCCACATTGCCAGACTTTAGCATTGGTCCTGAATCATATATTTCTAATATACATAGAATTTCCAATATACATTTAAATGAAGCACATATATTTCTAATATACATAGAATTTCCAATATACATTTAAATGAAGCACATATATTTCTAATATACATAGAATTTCCAATATACATTTAAATGAAGCACATATATTTCTAATATACATAGAATTTCCAATATACATTTAAATGAAGCACATATATTTCTAATATACATAGAATTTCCAATATACATTTAAATGAAGCACATATATTTCTAATATACATAGAATTTCCAATATACATTTAAATGAAGCACATATATTTCTAATATACATAGAATTTCCAATATACATTTAAATGAAGCACATATATTTCTAATATACATAGAATTTCCAATATACATTTAAATGAAGCACATATATTTCTAATATACATAGAATTTCCAATATACATTTAAATGAAGCACATATATTTCTAATATACATAGAATTTCCAATATACATTTAAATGAAGCACATATATTTCTAATATACATAGAATTTCCAATATACATTTAAATGAAGCACATATATTTCTAATATACATAGAATTTCCAATATACATTTAAATGAAGCACATATATTTCTAATATACATAGAATTTCCAATATACATTTAAATGAAGCACATATATTTCTAATATACATAGAATTTCCAATATACATTTAAATGAAGCACATATATTTCTAATATACATAGAATTTCCAATATACATTTAAATGAAGCACATATATTTCTAATATACATAGAATTTCCAATATACATTTAAATGAAGCACATATATTTCTAATATACATAGAATTTCCAATATACATTTAAATGAAGCACATATATTTCTAATATACATAGAATTTCCAATATACATTTAAATGAAGCACATATATTTCTAATATACATAGAATTTCCAATATACATTTAAATGAAGCACATATATTTCTAATATACATAGAATTTCCAATATACATTTAAATGAAGCACTGATGTGGATCTCTTGGAGGTGACGGGGGCTTGTTGGTAGCCGCAGGTGTATCGGGTATAACGATGTCTGCCTTGCTCCATAGAATGATGCAGTGAGAACACTGACCTAGTTTTGTTTCTCCGTCACCTCCGGGGATGTCAAGTTCCAAGTCTTCCCAGCTGGTGACGACTTGCTCCACCTCAACAGGTACGTAACCATGTGGAATGTCATTGCAGTGCCATTTTTGCCCTTCTTCCACACGTTTGGTCATACCGTATGCGACCTGATAAGTTAGTAGTCACAAAGAAAGTTAGTAAATGAATGGTATTTACGGTGAAATGTATGCAGTATGAACTAAGGTCGCACACGTACTACCATAGTAAGGTTCTTCTGCCTGACGACAAGCTCACACGCGGTCCTTTGAGTTATTTCATCCACTGGGGTAACGGTCCTTTCGGCGGCCTGTGTGGAAGCATGACTGCTTTGATATTGTTGTGGAGGGCTAATAAGGGCCGCATCTTGGAGAGGTGCAGGCTCTGTGGAACCGGTCCCGCCTACGGCTTGTTGGAGAGGTGCATGCTCTGGGGACCCGGTCCCGCCTGTGGCTTGTTGGAGAGGTGCATGCTCTGGGGACCCGGTCCCGCCTGTGGCTTGTTGGAGAGGTGCATGCTCTGGGGACCCGGTCCCGCCTGTGGCTTGTTGGAGAGGTGCATGCTCTGGGGACCCGGTCCCGCCTGTGGCTTGTTGGAGAGGTGCATGCTCTGGGGACCCGGTCCCGCCTGTGGCTTGTTGGAGAGGTGCATGCTCTGGGGACCCGGTCCCGCCTGTGGCTTGTTGTATCTGCAGCCATGCTACCTTCATCCGTCGCTCCATCTCTGACTCCATTTCTTGGAGCTTTGAGCCCTGGGCGGCAACCGTTTGCTCTAGGTCCCTCACCATCTGCTCATATTCGGCCTTCTTCCTCGAACGGCTCCTATAGGTGGCGGCGTGCTCTTGGAAACCTTTCTTCCATGAGACGCTTGTGCCTACGCCGCGCGTCCGTCCAGGATGCTCCTTGTTCCCTAAGGCATAGGTTAGCTCATCTCTGTCTCTATCAGCAACAAATTCTCCCCTCTCAGATGCCCTGAGGATATCGAGGAGACGCTGAGCTAGTTCTCGCAAGTCCTCGGGAAAAACTAAGGAGCCGTCGATTGGGCTCAGGGTGCCTCCATGACCATAGTACCAATGCTTGGTCCTTGTGGGCCAGTCATGTGTCGCTGGAGTGATGCCTCTAGCATATAGATCTTCTTCCATCTTCTCCCATTTAGCGATGCTTGCCTTGTAACCTCCCGAACCCATCTTATGAGAGTACTTCTTATTTGCGGCGTTTCCAGCGTTTCTAGCGCTAGCCGTTGCACCCTCTTCGGAGGTTTTGTACTCAAGGAATGCTTCCCACTCCTCATCATTGATCTTCTTATACTTCTCAGGATCCGCGACCTCTCCGGTTTTGAGCCAATGCGAGTACAACTTCTTCTTAAAATCCTGGAACAGAACTGCCATCTTTTTCATCGTCCAATCCCTCAGTTCTGCTTCACGAGTGCTAGGCCAGTCGAATATTTCCTTTAATTCCGTCCATAGCATCTCTTTCTCTGTATCGGGGAGCACGTACTCCTCAGTGGGGTCCGTGGACTTCCATTTTCTGATACTAATGGGCACATTGTCCCGTACAATTACCCCGCACTGAGATACAAATTTCTTGGCCACTTTTGGGGGCTCAACTGGCTCCCCGTCATCCTCCACTCGGGTGATGTGTAACTTGACATCCTTCAGCTTCTTCGTGGTCGATCGTTTTGATTTCTTAGCAGAGGCGGCCTACACAAATTACATATATACGAGATGATATAGAGATGGTATACATAATTGACATGTACAGTACAAATTTATGTTATCTATATACACACCTGACTAGACGAGGGCGCGCTACCGGCTCCTTCAATAGTTTCGGCCCTTGCAACATTGTCGCCATGGACATTGTCGTCCCTTCCAATGATGCCCAACACATCATCCATCGACATTGGTTGGGTTACAATATTGAAAAGTTGATTCGCAAAGAACGTGTCGTTGTCCTCTTGCATGGGTGGGACAGGGGTGTTGTTGTCCTCTTGCATGGGTGGGACGGGGTTGTTGTTGTCCGCCATCTATAGAATTAAAAATAATTGATAAAAAATATATACAAAGCATACATATTCCCAATATTTCTAACATTTTCGCTAAGGGGGTCGGTGCGTGAAAAACGGATTCGCCAAGGGGTTCGGGTGCGCGGTGTGAATTGATTCGCTAAGGGTTCGCTAAGGGGGTCGGTGCGCGAAAAACGGATTCGCTAAGGGGTTCGGGTGCGCGGTGGGTTCGGGTACATAGAATTTCCAATATACATTTAAATGAAGCACATATATTTCTAATATACATAGAATTAAAAATAATTGATAAGAAATATATACAAAGCATACATATTCCCAATATGATTCGCTAAGGGTTCGCTAAGGGGGGTCGGTGCGCGAAAAAACGGATTCGCTAAGGGGTTCGGGTGCGCGGTGGGTTCGGGTACATAGAATTTCCAATATACATTTAAATGAAGCACATATATTTCTAATATAAACACGTTCGCTAAGCAAATGAAGCATTTCCAATATGAAGCATTTCCAAAACACCGCATTTCCAATAAAATAAGTTTCTAATATTTTCTAATATTTCAATACATATGAAGCATTTCCAATATGAAGCATTTCCAATACACCGCATTTCCAATAATATAAATTTTTAATATTTTCTAATATTTCAATACATATGAAGCATTTCCAATATGAAGCATTTCCAATACACCGCATTTCCAATAACATAAATTTTTAATATTTTCTAATATTTTCCAATATTTTATTCTAATATTTCCAATACACATGAGCGCGTTCAGGGTTAGCGAACGTGTTCGGCCATGCGCATTTGGTTAGCGAATGTAAACATAGATGCAAATATAATCATTACAAATAGGGTGGAACATAGTGCAATTAGATTACATGGCATCATCGTTTACTCGTACACTAATAAACTTCCTCTTTACAAATGTTCCTTGATTGTGATCACGCCTTGAGCCAATGCGAGTACAACTTCTTCTTAAAATCCTGAAACAGAACTGCCATCTATAAAATGCTAGAAAATCAATATAAAATGCTAGAAAATCAATATAAAATGCTAGAAAATCAATATAAAATGCTAGAAAATCAATATAAAATGCTAGAAAATCAATATAAAATGCTAGAAAATCAATATAAAATGCTAGAAAATCAATATAAAATGCTAGAAAATCAATATAAAATGCTAGAAAATCTTATAAATTACTAGAAAATCAATATAAAATGCTAGAAAATCAATATAAAATGCTAGAAAATCAATATAAAATGCTAGAAAATCAATATAAAATGCTAGAAAATCAATATAAAATGCTAGAAAATCAATATAAAATGCTAGAAAATCAATATAAAATGCTAGAAAATCAATATAAAATGCTAGAAAATCAATATAAAATGCTAGAAAATCAATATAAAATGCTAGAAAATCAATATAAAATGCTAGAAAATCAATATAAAATGCTAGAAAATCAATATAAAATGCTAGAAAATCAATATAAAATGCTAGAAAATCTTATAAATTACTAGAAAATCAATATAAAATGCTAGAAAATCAATATAAAATGTTAGAAAATCCTATAAATCAATAGAAATTACATGGCATCATCGTTTACTCGGACACTAATAAACTTCCTCTTTACAAATGTTCCTTGATTGTGATCACGCCGTAGATACGGTGTCTCCTCCGCCGCTAACAGGATGCTTGGGTCATCAGCCACTGAGAATGGAGGCCGGCCATCGAGCATATCATAATCTTCATCCGTCTTGTCCTCAACTCCTACGATTTTTCTCTTTCCAGGAAGAACTATATGACGCTTTGGCTCGTCTTGTGATGGGTCCAATTGCTTACCCCCACCTTTCTTATCCGCCCCTTTCTTCGGTCTGTTAGTCATGTCCTTCACATAAAAAACTTGTGTGACAGCTTTGCCCAGGACGAACGGTTCGTCTAGAAAGCCAATCTTGTTTAGGTCCACTAACGTCATTCCATAGTCCGCTTCAACTTTAACACCTCCTCCAGTCAGCTTCACCCATTGGCACTTGAACAGTGGGATCTTCAAAGGTCCGTACTCTAGTTCCCATATCTCCTCTATGATTCCATAGTATGAGTTTGTATTGCCATTGGTGTCTGTCGCGTCGATCCGGACACCACTGTTTTGGTTGGTGCTTTTCTTGTCCTGGGCTCTTGTGTAAAATGTATACCCATTGATGTCGTATCCTTGGAATGTCAAGATCGTGCTCGATGGACCTCTAGCTACAAAAGCTAGCTGCGCATCAATGCCCTCGACACCCATAAGACGTCTTCGCAACCAATCGGCGAAAGTACTATTGTGCAGACGCTGAATGAAGGCCGCAGACTTTGTTGAGTTTTCGTCCCTGAGAATCTGCATGTGCTCCTCGATGTACGGAGCAACTAAGGTTGATTGTTGCAAAACTGTGAGGTGCGCTTTACGAAATGTCTCAACGTCCTTGATCACCATCGATCTTCTCCCTAGTGTGCCCTTTCCACCAAGTCTCCCCTCGTGATGGGATTCGGGCACACCAATCGGCATAAGATCGTCGACAAAGTCAACACAGAATTCAATGACCTCCTCCGTTTCGTATCCCTTAGCAATGCATCCTTCTGGACGAGAACGATTACGGACATACTTCTTTAGGACAGCGAAGAACCTCTCAAATGGGAACATGTTGTGTAGAAATACTGGGCCCAATATACGAATCTCTTTGACGAGGTGAACCAATAGATGTGTCATGATATTGAAGAAGGATGGTGGAAATATCATCTCAAAGCTGACAAGACATTGCACCACGTCGTTCTGTAGCTGATCTAAGTGGTCTGGATTGATCACCTTCTGAGAAATTGCATTGAGGAATGCACATAGCTTCACAATGGCTTTCCGCACGTTAACTGGTAGCACACCCCTGAGTATGACGGGAAGCAGCTGTGTCATCAACACATGGCAGTCGTGAGACTTTAGGTTTGTGAACTTCTTCTCTTTCATATTTATTATTCCCTTAATATTGGAGGAGTAGCCAGACGGAACCTTGATACTGTTCAAGCATTCAAACATGCTTGCCTTCTCTTCTTTGCTGAGAGTGAAGCTGGCAGGATGCAAGTACTGGCGTCCTTTGTCTCTCTTTTCTGGATGTAGATCAGTCCGTTGTTTCAATCGTTTCAGCTCTTGTCGTGCTTCCAGTGTATCTTTTGGCTTCCCATAAGTACCCAGGAAGCTTATCAAGTTCACGCAAAGATTCTTCGTCAGATGCATCACATCAATCGCGTTACGGACCTCTAAACGTTGCCAATAAGGTAGCTCCCAAAAGATAGACTTCTTCTTCCACATCGCGGCACGACCATCCTCGCCCGTCGGAGCAGCCTGGCTTCCGTCTCCCTTGCCAAACACCACGTGTAGGTCCTTCACCATATCAAATAGCTCTTCTCCACTCCGGTGTCTCGGCTTTGTACGGCGGTCAGCATTCCCGCCAAAATGCGCACATTTCTTTCGTAGCTCATGCTTCGCCGGAAGGAATCGACGGTGACCCATGTACACAACTTTACGACAATGTTTCAAATACATGCTTTCGGTTTCCTCTAAATAGTGAGTGCATGCTTTATATCCTTTGTTTGATTGTCCTGATAGGTTACTTAGTGCAGGCCAGTCGTTGATGCTTATGAAAAGCAGTGCTCGAAGGTCAAACTGCTCCTGCTTGTCCTCATCCCACATGCTAACACCTTCATCCTTCCACAGCTGCAAAAGTTTGTCAACAGTCGTTACTTAGTACACATCAATGTCGTTGCCAGGTTGCTTTGGGCCTTCGATGAGCACTGGCATCATAATGAACTTCCGCTTCATGCAGAGCCAGGGGGGTAGGTTGTAGATACAAACAGTCACGGGCCAAGTGCTATGACTACTGCTCATTTCACCAAAAGGGTTCATGCCATCGGTACTTAAACCAAGCCTATAAAATGCTAGAAAATCAATATAAAATGCTAGAAAATCTTATAAATTACTAGAAAATCTTATAAATTACTAGAAAATCTTATAAATTACTAGAAAATCTTATAAATTACTAGAAAATCTTATAAATTACTAGAAAATCTTATAAATTACTAGAAAATCTTATAAATTACTAGAAAATCTTATAAATTACTAGAAAATCTTATAAATTACTAGAAAATCTTATAAATTACTAGAAAATCTTATAAATTACTAGAAAATCTTATAAATTACTAGAAAATCTTATAAATTACTAGAAAATCTTATAAATTACTAGAAAATCTTATAAATTACTAGAAAATCTTATAAATTACTAGAAAATCTTATAAATTACTAGAAAATCTTATAAATTACTAGAAAATCTTATAAATTACTAGAAAATCTTATAAATTACTAGAAAATCTTATAAATTACTAGAAAATCTTATAAATTACTAGAAAATCTTATAAATTACTAGAAAATCTTATAAATTACTAGAAAATCTTATAAATTACTAGAAAATCTTATAAATTACTAGAAAATCTTATAAATTACTAGAAAATCTTATAAATTACTAGAAAATCTTATAAATTACTAGAAAATCTTATAAATTACTAGAAAATCTTATAAATTACTAGAAAATCTTATAAATTACTAGAAAATCTTATAAATTACTAGAAAATCTTATAAATTACTAGAAAATCTTATAAATTACTAGAAAATCTTATAAATTACTAGAAAATCTTATAAATTACTAGAAAATCTTATAAATTACTAGAAAATCTTATAAATTACTAGAAAATCTTATAAATTACTAGAAAATCTTATAAATTACTAGAAAATCTTATAAATTACTAGAAAATCTTATAAATTACTAGAAAATCTTATAAATTACTAGAAAATCTTATAAATTACTAGAAAATCTTATAAATTACTAGAAAATCTTATAAATTACTAGAAAATCTTATAAATTACTAGAAAATCTTATAAATTACTAGAAAATCTTATAAATTACTAGAAAATCTTATAAATTACTAGAAAATCTTATAAATTACTAGAAAATCTTATAAATTACTAGAAAATCTTATAAATTACTAGAAAATCTTATAAATTACTAGAAAATCTTATAAATTACTAGAAAATCTTATAAATTACTAGAAAATCTTATAAATTACTAGAAAATCTTATAAATTACTAGAAAATCTTATAAATTACTAGAAAATCTTATAAATTACTAGAAAATCTTATAAATTACTAGAAAATCTTATAAATTACTAGAAAATCTTATAAATTACTAGAAAATCTTATAAATTACTAGAAAATCTTATAAATTACTAGAAAATCTTATAAATTACTAGAAAATCTTATAAATTACTAGAAAATCTTATAAATTACTAGAAAATCTTATAAATTACTAGAAAATCTTATAAATTACTAGAAAATCTTATAAATTACTAGAAAATCTTATAAATTACTAGAAAATCTTATAAATTACTAGAAAATCTTATAAATTACTAGAAAATCTTATAAATTACTAGAAAATCTTATAAATTACTAGAAAATCTTATAAATTACTAGAAAATCTTATAAATTACTAGAAAATCTTATAAATTACTAGAAAATCTTATAAATTACTAGAAAATCTTATAAATTACTAGAAAATCTTATAAATTACTGAGGCTGTGAAATAGTCTTCACAAAAGTGGCCCATGACGGATATATGCCATCTGCTAGATAATAACCCATAGAATAATCATTGCCATTGATGTTGAAAGTAACCTGTGGACCTTGTCCCTCACCAAGCCTAGCAAATATAGGAGATCTTTGAAGCACATCGATATGATTATGTGAGCCAGGCATACCAAAAAATGAATGTCATATCTAGAGATCTTTAGACGCAACTGCTTCAAGTATAATTATTGGGTCCTTTTTATGTCCATGGTACATACCGTGCCATGCAGTAGGACAATTTTTCCATCCAGCCCCCAGTGCATACAATCTATGGACATAAGCATTCTACGGAAACCTCTATTGGCTCCAATTGCAAATAATCTGGCAGTATCCTCTTCATTAGGTAATCTATTGGATTTCATTTAGATGCTTGGTTTGAAACATGTTTTTTTACATGTGTATTTTATTTCTCCACGATACATTGATGTATAGTCATATCTTCCATTCCTATCATCCCTTTTGAAAAAGAAGGAGTGTGGAAGTATCATGTGCCCAGATCCAATAGGCTAGTCACAGTTGTAAGCCGGAACAATCTTCAACCCTAAGCCGGAACCAAGTTGATGCCAGCACGGAAAACTTGACATGGCCCACTTCACACTAGGTCCAAGCTATCCTTATATTATGGCTTCCCTCATAGAGAGAGAGAGACCAAGCTATATTTTTTTAGCCGGCACTGATGGTGAAGAGAGCTCAGAAAAAGAAGGCCCAAAAACTCGTTTTTAATATGTTGCATGTTGATCTATATATGACTGCATGCATGTAAATTTACATGAAATATATATTGTACAATGAGGTTTATTTTTAGGTACTACAATTAGTTCCACAAATTCAAGCAATAATTTATGCCAAATACTTTTATTTCTTTTTAATAGTGGTAAATATTGTGGATGCTCTTCAATTACTATTTAAATTATGGTGAAAGGGCTCTAGCCTAGTGGTTAGAGCACCTGAGTAGCTAAAGGATCGATATGGCGATCAGAGAGTGGGAGAGTGAATGAGAGATGATAAAAATTTCTCTCAAGAGAGCAACTTCGGCCTAAGCCCTAAAATCACTTCCGACATGTCCAATTCAGTTCCTTGCCAAGTCCTAAGAGCAAGTATCAAGCAGCTCAACTAGCAACTACATAGCGGAAACCAAAACTTGCAGCTCCCAGACCAAAAGCGGTTAAACCGGTTTGAGAAAACGGTCAGACCGGTTTTGCCCTGGACTGCAAAACCTGAGCTGCAACCTCGCAAACAAGCTCCAAACACCCTAAGAAAAATCTCCAGGCCAACACATGACCAAAACACGGCTAGAGCATCAAGGAATAGCAGATCTCAGCTCCAGGCCAGAAAGCACGGTCAGACCGGTTTTCCCCATCCAGAAACAAAAACTTCTGCCCGCGGGAAAACATGATTTTATCCCCAATCGATCTCCCGCTCCACCGATTCAAACGAAACTTTGGGCAAAGGTCGGATACATCATGAACTAGTCATGGCTCCGAAATAGTCCCAAAACTCGCACCGGATCAAGAGTAAACGAAGATCTACGACATGACTTTCTTTCTCTCGGGTTCCAACAAAATTCATCCAATTGAAGGCATTTCCCGAGGATTTAGGGGCGCAAATCACTAGAAAAGGAACATAAAGATCCAAGAGGAAATCCCCAATGAAATTCCGCAAGGAAACGACCTCAAATCCGAAGAACACAAATTTCTCTAAAAAAACCACCGAAAAACCCAAAAAAGGAAAACGCGAAGGAGACATGAACACCATGAATTCACTAAACATCATGAGGTCAACATCTTTACAAAAGGTCTAGCCTCCTCCCTTCATCCAACCCACTTGAAAGTGGAGGAAAATAGAAGTGGAGAGATCCTTTCCTCTCTCTCCCCCTCACAACATGAAGCACTTGGCTAGCCAAGAGAACAAGAAAAAAATGAACTAGAGTTCCAAGAGGTAGCAGCCAACTCCCACCAAGGTGAATATATAGCCGCCACCGAAAGACTAAACTACCACTACAACTTAAACCTAAGGTACACGCCATTAAAGGCAAAATGGTAGAGCTGTATATATTTTCCTCCGGCTAGGCACACATTCATCTGGAGTTGCTTCCCTCCGACGCAACCTCCGAGATCACGCCGCATGTCCACCTCTTTGAAGCTTCCCGACGCCCAGGCAAAACCTGTTAGACCGGTTTGGGGAACTGATAGAAACCGGTCAGACTGGTTCTCCAATAGGTCAGACTGCTTTCTCCTATCCTAGTATTCAGACTTGGTTTTTGGCCGAAACCAAGAGACCTCCTCCCTTGCGGTTTTGTGGCCAAACCAACAAACCCCGAGCACTTGGTCCAGCCTCCACGCCATGCTTTGAGCATGCCAAGCCTTTCACCTCCGATGCCTGGACGGCCTGCTCGGTCTTGCCTCGTTCCTTGACTCGACCGCGTCCAATGTACCGGCTCAATCAACTTCATCCACGTTACCTTGCTTGTTCTTGCACCAATGTGAACCGCACTTGATCCCATCGGCCATCGGGTCTCTCGAACCAAGCCAAACTTGTATCTCCATTCCTAGGAGGCCGCTCTGGCTAAGACCTTCCGCACTTGTTCTTCACCCGCACTAATGCAAACGAAGCCGTATTCTACACCTGCAATACTTGAGCTAAGCGGCCATCCACTTGGTTCCTCGGACACACATGGTCCTCAGTAGCACCTAGCAGACCCAGGTTCAACTCCCTGTGGGAGCGAACTAATTTGGTTTGAAATAAAAAAATATAAAAAAATAGGTAGGGGCTTCCCTTCCGAGCTTATGATAGGGCGCTCGAATAGTGTTAGATGTTCTAGTGGTTTTTATGTGAGTGCTATACCATTGTTGAATGCACTCACTCTGTGTGAGGCATATTGATGGAAATGTTGGACAAACATCATTTTAGTTATCAATGATAATTATGTGATTTTATTAGTACGGATGCAAATTCCTCTTTTTTTGGATGTTTTGGTTGACACGAAATTAAATTTAGTAAAATGAACTAATATAATACCACCTAATTAATCTAGGAGTGAAAAGAACTAAAATTATATTCTACGTAATCAACTATAGCTGACACAAAAAATCATTTGGTATTTAAATTTCCATCCAATTTATTAGTTTCGTTATACTTCTTATGGTTCATGAAAAAACAATCATTCGATATAGCAACTGAATTGGTTGCCCGCCAGACTCGCCACGTCATAATTCTAACGCTGAAAACGAGGACGCTGTTTGGTTGCTGATTTAGCTGGGCCGTGCATGCCTTGGCTTTGCATGCAGCTGCTAGCTAGTTCATTTCTTGGTGGCAGCTATATGCTGTGTCATTCCCCTCGAAAAAAGCTGTGCTCTATCATTATTGTCGTTTATATATAACCTTCGGCGCTGCTGAACCTTATGCATAAAAGCCTCAACTGGATCTCTGGTGGGCCCCCGGTGTCATTGATACGGTGGCGTCGCGTCGCGTCGCGTCATTAGCCCATTAGGTGGGAAACAGTAAACACCCGCGCGCCCTCCGTCGTCGAATCGAAAGGGAAACAAACGCGGCCGAAATCTCCCTGTCTCTTCTCCAGCGAGACGAACCCTAATCACTCAACGCTCTCCTGTCCCCAGTCCGACGCCGGCTGGCGCGCTGGCCGCATCCACAGCTTATGACAGAAATGGAAAGAGCGTCTAACGTGACTCTTAACTCCCCGTTTGAACGCATTCATCCGGCCAGCAATCACAAGCTCTCATCATAGAAATGGAAACAGCGTGCCGCATATGCATGCGCGTGGCAGGTGGGCACGGCCGAGGAATCCAACCATCACTACTTAATGGCCATCTCGGCTCTCCGGAGAGAGCACAACTCGCAGTTCCCCACCGGCAGCACGGTAGCCCTAATTCCTTGGCTTCGAGCGGCGGCGCGAGACAGAGACCAAGAGCTAGTGGAGGAGATGGGGTTCGGACGCCCGAAGCGCGCGCGGGAGGAGCAGAGGCCTGCGTTCCGAGTCCGTGATCCGTGAGTAGCTTCTCCCTCCCGTGATGCATGGTTTCTGTGTCGTCTCTAGCTTGATTTTGGAATCTGGTTTTGTGATGCGACGAAAGCTAGCTCATCCCTTTTGTGATCTCGTAGTTTATCAATCTGATCTATTTGTTTAATTTCGTTGCAAACACCTGTAACACCCTAAAAATTCCATCACAAATAAATCATAGCAACTTGGTTTAATTTAATTTTCTAAGAATTTAATTAAAATTTTTAAATTAAATTGAGCCTAAAAATATTTAAACATCATTTAAATAATTTTAGAACAATAAGTGCATGTGCATCATATTTGGTTTGCATGTCTATTGTTTGATTTGTGTGGGAATTTCAAAATCAAGAAAAAGTCCAGAACGCCCCTCAACTTTCTCTCCATCTCTCTTTCTCTCCCGGCCCAGCCATCTCTCTCTCTCTCTCTCTTCGCCCGTTAGCGCGGCGGCCCAGCTTCCCTCGCGGCCCACTCGCTCTCTCCCTCCTCTTTTTCCCCCGCTCCGCCGGCCTGCTCGCCCTTTCGGCCCAGCAGCGGCCCGAGCACCTCTTCCTCTCTCTCACCGCCGCTGGCAGGCGGGCCCCGCTCGTCAGCCCCTCCCTCTTCCTTCCTCCCGACGCCCTCCCCTGCCTCGCCGCCGTCCGAGCCGCTCGGCTTCCCCGCGCCGCTCCCACTCCCGCGCCTCTTCCTCTCCCCGACCACCGAGCCCGAGAAACGGCCGCACCACTCCAACCCTTCGCTTCCCCACCGAAACGGCCTCTCCACCGAGCTCTCCACCGCCGTGCGCCATTAATGGCCGGCCCGTCCTTTCCCCTCGGCACCGAGCCTCCCCTCTCCTCTTCGCCCTACTTATACCCCGGCCAGCCCCTGTGCACAGCACTCGTTCGCCACACACCCAATTCCCCAGAGCAGCTCCAATTCCCACTGCCGCCATCGCCGGGCGCCGCCGCACCGTCGATGCCGCACAGAGCCGCACCGCCCTGCCTGACTGCACCAAGCGCATCGCGAGGAGGTAACGATGCTCCCAAGCCCTTCTAGTTCTCTGTCTCGCTCTATAAGTGCCCCGACGGCTCACCGGCGTTCCGCCGCCGCCGTTCAACGACGAGCGCCGCCACCGTAGCTAAATTGATGGACTAGAACCCCTCACGTTCGCCAACTCCAGCTAACACCGAAGCCTTCCGCGCCCGAATCCCGCAACCCCGACCGAGTCGGGTGAACTCCGGCGTTCCGCCGCCTCTGTTCACCGCCGACCGCCGCCTCGCCGTGCAATCCACGACATGAACACCCCCAACGAGTTCGCCAGCTCGCCCTGGTCCTTTAGCGCCCAAACCGCGTCCCAAACCGAGCCCGGCAGCTCGAGTTCGAGCATCGCCGCGAGTTCCGGCCCGGCGCCGCCGCCGCCGGCGTCCCGCCGCCGCCCGACCTGCCCCTCTCCTGTCTGCCGTCCGATCTTGATCCAACGGCCCACGATCAATCTGACCGAAGTCAACTGGCCAAATAACGGTCAACCGAGGCTTTTTGCAAAAGAGACCCTGCCTTTCTCTGAAATTAACCCGCCGTCCTGATTTAGTTCAAAAATAATTAGATTTAGGTCCTGAATTTTACAGAAAACACCCCAAGCTTCTCTGATTTTATTCCCGAAGCCCAGCCCCTGTCTTTTTACGTGTTAGCCCTCGGGTTTAATACGTATTTATGTTTTAGCCCCTGGTTTTCTTCTGTTTAGCCCCTGTAAACTTAGTTTCTTTGCCAGCAAGTCCCTAAACCTTGTTTTAGCCGTATCTTTTCCATCCTAGCTCCGTTTTTAGCGTTCTTGGTGTCCAAGCGTTTGTCTTTTCAAGCTTGTTAGTTTTAGATGCTTGTTTTAGTCTGTTAAGAATGTTTGATGTACTGTTTTCTTATTATTTTATTGTGTTGATCGTAGACCTCATGCCAGTTGCAACCGAGTCGCCCGTCGACGCGGATCAAGAACAGTTCTACGAAGAAGGAGAAGATCTTTTTGTAGACCAAGGCAAGTGGCCCTCCCCGCATATTCTTTTTGTCCTATATAACTGCATAACAAACTAAAATTTACTTTTATTGCATTAATATGACGGGAATACCTATTTTAAGGATTTACCTAGTCTTTCACCATGAACCCTTGAATCAACCCAGTTTAAATAATGTTTTGGGATAGTTATGCTTAGCCTTGCTACACTATGGGAAATACTTTTAAAACTGAATCTTTACAAAATGCTGAACATAATGACTATTGGAGAAATGTTGGTTAATAATGTATACATTATAATCAGAAATGAATTAGTACACAGACAGTATAAGAAGAAGAAGCCT